>WEYU01000117.1:0-11700 GCA_011036685.1 Fusarium cf. nygamai | reverse complement strand
GTAATGTATATACCAGGCCCGGTATATACATTACACTTAAGTACATTCCCTAACCTAACTTTCCCTCTATTAGTTCTAGTTACTAATATTAATTATAGCTACTAATATAATACTTACTATATAAAATAGCCTATAGCTATATAATTAGGCCTACTATAAAACTAGGCCGAAAAATGGTCATGTACTGCATCTTGAAGGCTTGGGGTTGTCGAAGACAGAAGATAGTAAAGAAGGGCTTTGTGGGTTTTGTGGGGTGATGGACTGGGAAGTAGTAAATGACACTTGAACAAAGGCTGAGAGATGAGATGCTGATGAGAGAAGATTTGGTTTGGGGGGGTTACATTGTACTCTTTATATATGAATTACTGTCGGTTTTGGGTCAAGGGAGTCTGCTACGCAGGAACCCGTTAGTGCAACCTCCCTCATTTTTTGGATGCCCGGAATAATTTGTCATTCTCTTCGGGATCGGCATAGTCCTGCTACGCATATGTCACTGAGACACATTCTCAGGAAAAGTAAGCTAGTAGTTGTTGGATCATTTCCTTGTTTTGATACCCAGACTACCTGGCTCTCTCCCTGAGATTTGGTGTGAACACAAAGTATCGCATAGTGGTATGAAAGGGGTTCGATGAGCCAACAATTTCTTGGCTGTTGAGCAACCCTCGAGGGGCAAAAAAACAGCGAACCTTAATAGGAGGTGTCAAAATAAACTCATCAAAAGTTATCATAAGCTTAGGCTATATTACCTAGGTAAGTCTTTTTGTTACTTGGGATCGAGGTCCTGTGTTTTCGTTCCTCCCCTGGGCAACTTATTCGTGTACCTAGGTCAGTACAATACCCTTCAGTCTTGCCTCACGTGATTGGCTGCCGTACCAGACTAAAACAGGTCTACCATGTACCTGGCACAGAACCAAGTGCAAGGGATGATCAGCACCAGGAGTTCACTTTGCCATGCTCCCCAAGTGGGAATTCGGTCCTTTTTTTGCCTCAGACACGGCACATGAGAAACACGGCTCATGAGAAACACGGCTCATTAACTGAGACACGGCTTAAGTTACTGGTGAGACCTTTCTTAAGTAAACGGAGCCACTCGAATTCCCCACACAATAAAGCCCGAAAATCGATCCACCTCAGCCCTAACTCCCCAATAGATTGAAGTACGCTTACGGATCTGGGGTAAAAGGCTGTCCGAGCCCTTGCATATCAACACCGGGACTTTTGTTTCCGCCCTTATTAGCGTGGCTCCCACCAAAACTTTGTTATCATCGTCGATCCGTCGTCATAATTATTCCCCTCACATTCTGCTAACATTGTACTAGCACTCCCTTGACCGGTTCGAGTCTGCTAGAAACAGCAAAGTGATTAGAAAGATCACCGATGACTTGCTATCATTCTGTAACTGAGGAATGGATATTCCGGCGACACCCCTTGCAGCCTCCTTTTGATTGCAGAGGATACGAATTGGGTGGTGAGAATGAATTGGCAAACAGCGCCGCCAAGGTCCGTAGTCCGCCTTCAAGATATTCTCACGATGTTCTACCAATAACTGCTATGTCCTTTCGGGCCGTTAATCTGGCGTTGTTGAAAATGAAAGATTCATGGCAATTGTATTACTCGTAGTATAAACCTTGGTATTATCGAGAAGAGATATATAAGACGTGGTTCTATGACAGTCGTTTAGTCAAGAAGCCACTGGCCGCGACGATTTGAATACCGGCGTTTAGACTAAAAGCAGCCCTGACCCAGCTGCTCATCGAGATGACATTTCCGAATACACATGGACTCTGCCAACAGCAAGCACATCCTTCATGGGTTGATCGTTCCGATTACCAGTCTTTTCTCTTCGTGCATTAATCAGCCACTCACACAATAGAAGGCTGTACGAGGTGTCAATTCTATGCTTACCTTCGCTTGCGTCACTCATGTACGATTCGCACGCTGTCTTAGTCTGGGATGAGAGATGGTTCTTCTTTGTACCTACTACTCAGGTTCATCTCGTATACAAATTAGTAACTCGTTTCATCCAAGCCAAACCCGCATGCTGTGATTGAAGATCCTATGTTGAGCTTGCTTTCGCGATGTTGTAGCAATTGTTCAACCATGACGGTACAATGTCTAGGTTGTGAACTCGGTGTGTTATTGGCAGTTGGGACTTATGGCTGAGAATTTAATTCAGCACAGAGAACTTGGCTTTCGTGATATCTGAGGTTTAGGGTAGACTTTTTAACCGGAATATCAATAATCGATGATTTACAGTTAAATACTTAATTGATATACACCATGAGTTTTATATTACATGTTTCCAGCTTCTAACTCATTCTTCTATTTACCTGTATCTAGTCTGATCCTTACTAAAGAAAATGTTTTGTAGCTGCAAATTATTTCCCTCTGATCACTTTTGGCTTCGATAGACGTCAGTTCGTCATGCTATACCGTAACATCTGCTCCGGCATTAGCTCGAGGCCGTAGCCTCTAGTTGTGGGGTGTATACGTCTGCTGCAAGTCATCCTTGACGAGTTTCAAAGTACCTAAAACAGGCCAATGCCGTAACCTCCATATCTCGTCTATTCATCTTAGAATCTACAATTTAGACAAAACAGCTTTCATGGTTCAACGGAAGCAATGCTCCGTGAATAGTTACTGCTCATAAAAGTGAAGATCAAGCATCACCGATGGCTCGCTCTAAAGGCTGCGATTTTCACAGCAGTGAAATCGTGATATTGGAGGGCAGTGCGTTCATCCAGCCACTCGCAGAAATCCAATCCTTTTTCAAAAGCAAGTCTGCAACGTAGATGAATAGTAAGTGTGACACTCCCGTAGGCAAGACACGGGACAACCATCATGTCAGTTTGGTACTCCACGAAGCAAAAAAGAGCTCTCAAATGTCTTGCATATGTACGACACCTATGGTCCAAGACGAAAGCATCTAGATCGATCGATCTGAATTCGAGATGTAATCATCAGCCAATCGTCGCTGAAATATAATATAGAGCTCTGTGTGCTGTCAACCCTACAGAGAGGCTTGCATTCCAGACGGTCTCCTTGCAGTTCTGATAAGCCAATGGGGTCTAGGTGGTAGACGACATGGTCAGCCGCACATTCAAGCAATCTATCCCAAGGCGGCAGTAGCTGAAGACGAAACCGGTCGCTAACAATTTTGCCTTGCAGAAGAAAGATCCTGCCAATCTCATAAAGTTGAAGCCAACTTCAGCTTTCTGACATTTTGACAGATTCTATCAAGTATATCTACGTCCGGCACATTAAAGTCTTCTACTAGTGCATTCACAATTCATCAGCAATGCACCACGATCGTTTCTGGAACATCCAAGACCCTCTTTGAAACATTAGGCGAACCCTTATTGTCTTCCTCTCTTTTTCTTCTGCAAGCACAGAAGCTTACTGATATCATTTTAACCATTTTATATATATTAAAGCTCAGCCAAGCTTTGTTCTACATATTACCCTTGTGCTAGCATTCTTTCACTTACGGCATCAATATGGCAATGTCATTTCAGTCACATAAGACATTACATAACTGGCCCACCACAAAATTGCAGGCCCAGAAATACCAGAGTCAAAAGCCACAAAGCCCTTATCACCCTCTAAGCAACTCTGTTCAAGAATTCTCGCTTCAAGAATCCCATACACGACAGGTATCAGCCTCATCGTGCTATTCTGTACCCGAGACACTCCCAAAGAGCAATCTAAAGATAGAAGCTGCTTCTCAGCTCCGGTCCTTTTCTTCTGGTTCAGGTCGCATTCTACGACCCCCGCTTCAACTGCATCAACGGCCTTTCCTGCCTTCAGAGAACATTCGACCAGCCAGGCCTACTCCCGTTCGGAGAAGTCAGTCTGATCCCGATAGAGATTGCAGTCTTGAGACTCCTCCTGTTCCTCCGAAAGATGATGTTATGACTCCTCCCCAGCAAGGGCATAACCTGTGTGTTTCCAGTGAAAGTGATACAGAACCGAACAAACGCAACACCTTTGGATACACGGAGCTTCCCTCGACAGATAGTTCGTACTGGTCTGACCCTAGCTCCAGTGAGAGTGGGAGCAGTTCAGAAGATGAAGAAGAGTTTACGGATGCTGAAGAAACTGACTTCGAAACATCTGCTATCGAGGATAGCTTGTTACACTCTTCTATCATTCAGGCGCAGCGTGTTTCTTTCCATACCTGGATTCTGAATCCCACGACAGATGATGATGCTCCCAACCCGCGACCCAAGTTGAACTGGAGACGCCAAATTGGATATAGAAATATCGCTGGACCTCATCACTCGAAGGAAGCCAAACGTTGGGGGATAATTTTTTAGTTTAGTTTATTTCACAAGTACTACCTATTAATTTCAAGATAGTGTTGCACTACTTAACCGAAATTCACAATGTCATGACTTGCCTCAGTACTTTATATTACGTGATGGGGCGAGTAAATATGTAGGATGGTTAAGGTCAAGCTCTTAAAGCATCTGGTTCAATGTCACTTTAAAGAAGAGAACAAACATTAGATATTGCAATGCCATCAATCAAGCAACAAGTGTTGAAGATATAAGTCAGAATCAATGCCAAGTAGGATAGTTAGTCTATTGTTCAATAGTTCAGGATTAACCTTTGGATGGTGTTAGTTCGTCAGAACCAGCCGTATGGCGATGCCTTCGTGGGAACCTCCCAAGGCACGCCAAACTTGCACATCTAAGCCCACAGGATTTCAGTCATGCATTAGTCATACATGGCATTGAGAAAAGTTTAACAAGCTGATCACAAGATCATTCACAGACAGACGGGTACCTGGAAAGATGCCGTTGTTCAAAAAGATCTCCAGGTGAATCACTAATATCTAAGTAATTGAGTAACTTCTACTTCAAAAACGCCCAGTACTTATAGATGATGATTAACCCCTGGAAAGTGAAACCGTAACGATGCTAGCTTCAGAGCCAAAGGTTTCAGGCTTCAGAGAGTCCGATCACGTCTGGAGTTTTGTGTAGCTCCCTGTCTTGTTTGGAGAGAATAGCAACCTCGACATAAAGTCTGCTGCTGTTGCGACAAGCGAGCAGTAAATCTAGTGCAATTGCCACATCTCGCCAGAAGACCGACAGGCTGTTGACCGTTAGATATGTCCTCGCCTCTATAGAATATCGACTTACTAGTTCTGGCTTTGCAACCTCTGTCGACGCAATCATCGGTCTCGTCATGTGATCAGACATACCGATCATGTGTTGTTGAGGAGGTCCAGGACCCGATTGAGCTCTTAGAGAGAATTGCAGTGAGTTGACTTGCTGCAGTAAGTGCTTCACTATCTCCTGATTTCTAAGCATTTCGTTGATATCCTCCTCTTTGGGCAGCCTTGCTAGGTTCACCTGTGTGAGGTACTGTTTCAAGGCAATTCTCCGGTGGGCCTCGGCGAAATTGGAGATAGCATGGGAACGTGACATGATCTAATCAGAATTAATACTTTTGTAGAAAACTGTGATATGATGTCTGGCTTACTTGACCCAGTATCTCTCTATAAGTTTGGTTTCCAGGGTACCGATCCAAACCATCTTTGTGTCGGGCTTGAGCAGCTGGGTCGAGAATGAGGGCGCGTGCGTGAAGATTTGATAACCCTGTTGAGGACTTAGGAAGGCGATGGGGTAAGTTGAAATCGGGGTGAATAGGTTGGGGAAGAGGAGCTCTCTCTTGCTTGGTGGGTGATGGACCATGGGATGCAGATGCTGATGGAGACCGTGATTCACGATGGCTGAGTAGTAGTTGAGGTTGGAGAATCTCAGATAGAGACGGTGGTTTTCGATGGTTTGAGGGACCCGAGTCGTCTGAAGATCGTGATGATTTCATTGTGCAGAACGATTCAAACCTGTTGGTGTGATGAGAACCTCTTCGGGTGAACGGAGAGGGGCGGAAATGTAGCCGTGTCAACTGCCGGGGTGATATAGATACCCAATCAATCTACCGCTGAAGCCTCAAAACAGTTGGTGGCGTCTGGGCAGTCTGCTAACATTCCGCCTCATGCCAGGAGAGAAAGTTCCAGGGCGGAATCCCAGGTGATCGATCATTTCTTGGTATTTGACGCAGCCGCAAAGATCGACGCGGCACATAAAGCCCGAGCGACTTATGCGTTGGCTCAACTAAAGTGACATCCTATGTTCGCAGAGTAAGACATGTTTCAGAAAATATCTGGTCGCTCAATGTCTCAGAGGCTGCAGCATCTACTAGTACCAAGACGCTTTCCTCCCTCGAACTAGTTAGCAAAGATCCGAGAGCCGGTGTTATGTCTACGGCTGGACCCACTGATGCGGCATTCGAGAGTTGCCGGTTATCTGGTAAGACTCATTAGTAAGCGTAGATCAGAAGGTTAGCTTCTGGGACAAGAATGATGTGTAAATGTCCCGCCATACATAAAATACTATGGCTACAGTGTACTGAACAGAGCAAAGCTATGTATCAAGAAGATGTAAAAGTTAGAATATCTGTGATAATCACATATAGTAGAGAGAGCCAAGGTTGTACAAGGATCAAAAAAGGACAGAAGGAAGTTGAAATACATTCAAACTTAAATACACTAAGCTGATGTGACGATCCGTCGACTGAACCTTTCTTAACCATTACAATGAAGTCCATACAGTCTTGCCATTATCCATAACTCATTATCGTTCCAAACGCTCTAATAAACGCCATATCATACAGTTTTTTACCTTCCTATAATACTGGCACTTGTACTGAAGAATCTAGCTCATAGTCTGGGCGTTCCCTATCATCATTCCCAGAATGAATCAAAGGTATAACCGTTATAAGGCAACGACTGACTGCGGCCCTGTGCTGCAGGGCTGATCTGCAAAGGAAGTGGCTGGTTGGTGCTGGGGGAAGGGCTCGACTGAAAATCAAAGACAGCCTCCCCGCCAACGTGGACCAAATTGCCGATATTCACGGTCTCGGGTAACCCGGACAGGGACCGTATTGGCAGTGCATAGGAGTTTGAGCCCCACGAAAAGTTGAGATCTGCTTGAGATAGAGGGCTTGCGTGCTGTGGAATTGATGAACTTGATGGGATTGACATATCCACTGATGTTGGGAATTGTGAGATAGCAGGCACTTCTGAGAGGTGCCCCCTTTGGGTTGAGTCGAAGTCGACTGCGTTTGCATTTGAAACTTGCCCCATGACTGCAGCATCCCAACCTGGAAGACTCTGGCTTCTCATGTTGAGATTCACTTGGCCTTCGACTGTAGATACTAGAGAAGAGCGGTGTTAGCAAAGACCGACTGGACGAGTTGTATCACTGAAGCTGAACAAACCTCTCATTCCAGATGCAAAGCCATCTGCCCAAGGGATGCCATTGCCTATGGGGGCTACTGAAGCTGTAGCCTCCATTTTGGATGAATCTAACGGTGGCTTTTGCATGTCTAGATATTGCTCCATGCTGGCAGAAGTCTGTGCTAGATCATATGCGTCTAAGCCTCCATCGGTAGAAGGAGAGAACCTGGCTACTCGAATGAGATCAGAGCCATCAGCAGACGACCGGCCCGTGAGGTAAGAGCTGCACTCTTTCTTCAAACGAACGCAGCTGACGCAACGGGCTTGAGCGTCGGAAGAAGAGGCGATGCACCTTATTTTGCGATGCCTGCATTGCTCTGGGGAAAGGTTAGATGGGTGAGCGTACAAGCCAAAAACCGGGAGCGGGGAACCTTGCTTACTGCACGCTGATGAAGCTCGCTTGTAGCCGAGCTTCGGCCTCGTATTTGATTTTGGTTCCTCGTCTTGTTGAAGATCTTGCTGCATATCCATATGATACTGAATCATGCCTGGGACTTGGCAGGTATCGAATGGACTTAATTGAAAGTTGTCATGTGAAGATTGAGCATTCTGGCCACCTAGCACATTTGGTGTATCAAGCTGATACGTGCCAAAGCAATCAAACGACATGATGGAGTGAAAGCCGGACAAGCTGACAGGCATGGATGCCGGGTGCTTTGACAGAAGTGTGAAAGCTTGATTGTCGATCGAAGTGTAAGTTTTTAAGTAGGCAGGGGAGGGAGGGAGGGAGGTGGTATGCTAGCCGCACTGGCGATGTAACCTCTAAATGGCATATATTACAATAAAGGGGAATTACCAGGCAGTAAATCGCGATCCAAGGTGTGGATGCTGACGGAATGCTTGGGTAATGTCAACAACTGAGCGCAATTGAAATCAAGGTATGTTATGGGAGTGATTGGCACAGAAGATCGNTGGCATATATTACAATAAAGGGGAATTACCAGGCAGTAAATCGCGATCCAAGGTGTGGATGCTGACGGAATGCTTGGGTAATGTCAACAACTGAGCGCAATTGAAATCAAGGTATGTTATGGGAGTGATTGGCACAGAAGATCGAGGCGGGCGGCATGTTAAGATGCCTGGTCTGTGATAATGCAACCCCCCCTGCTTATTCTTGCCATGTGTGGCACGCGTGAGGTTAGCTGGCGTGGGGAATACAAGGGGAACCCAAGGGGCAGTCAGTGAGTGATCTGCAATCTGGCAGAGATCTGAGGCCCCGGCAACAAAGGCCTTGCAGCTTCATTCACTCATCGGGCGACTCATGCAGAGAACACGTTTGTTATCAAGACGTGCATCAACACAATAGAGCCGTATAAGTGCAGAAGTGCGTTTAAACTCTTGCTAAAGTACCTAGGCACCCAGCTACCACTAACAGTAGTTTTGACTGCCACTAGGGAGGGGCCGCCAGAGATCCCATTGACACTCGATCGGACGCCATCTTCTGCCGCTGTGTCTTTTCCGAGAGAATTCCGCCGAGTGCTAACTCCCCATGTAGATCAGTGGTCGCTGACTCGACATCCCTGCTCTTTATTGACTGTACCTCAGCCAAGATGCGGCACAGTCACACCAACAGTAATGCAAGCCCAGTAGCCTCGATCTTAGGGTACAGGAACCGGCAAGTGGTGGGTGGCTGGAACCGAACAGTGTCCTTTTCTTTGCTTACCAGAAACTGGCATCAATCTCGCGTCATAGCGCACCGCGCACTTCGCATGAGGCGCGTGATGTGAGCATCAGCTGTCAGCTCCATCTACTACGTGGAGAAATTGACCAGGCGGTTGAAATGTTGATAGGCTATGCATCAGGCTTTTGTCGGGCTAATGGACATCGATCAAAGCTGAGGTGATCTGCACAGACAGACAGGGGTAGCGTCTCGCGGCATTGTTCCGTGGCTAGCGTAGCTACTAACATCAGGCTTACGACCTTGACGGGCACTACCCTGGCCTAGCAAGTATCCTTGAAGCCAATCAAGCATCCCTTACATATATATGCAGGAGTCCCATTTCGATTGATTTGATTTGATTTGCGAATTAGAGCCTCCAAAAGGGTTCGGAGACACCCTCCGGATGGTTTGTATGGCTTGCCGCTAAAAACAGCGAGACAACGCAAATACGCGTAGATGCTTTTTTTCGGTGCTGTGTCATATAATGTGAAATTGAAATTGAGGAAATAATAATGATGATAATGTTCAATACAAGAATAAAACAAGCTCCCAACTGACTCGTCATTTGAGATTATAGTGTACAGTTCAGCGCTGTTCTTCTTTGTGATTTGCTACCCCTCTCTCAAACCTGTGAGATTCCCCAATATACAATAGCAAGTGTTTTGAATCTTAGAAGATAGCCGCGTCGAGATGAGCTGTGTACGCTCAACCCTGAGCCCGCCAATCCTGTACTGTCATCCCTGTAATCTCCTTGGCCCTGTGTGTTACTCGTCGCTTCCTGGTACGATCCTCTTCTGCAATGATGGCCACCGCGGCAGGGACAAACTTGATGCTGCGATATCGCTTGTTATGTCGCGCATGCAGTCTTCGGTGAGTCTGAAGATTGTCATAGCGATTGAATTGATCCTTTCCGCAAAACTCGCAGACGAAGCTGTTTTCTCCTTCACCATGATACCTATGTTTTTGTCAGACATGCCTGCGTCTCATCAGATTCTGGTTTACATACGCTTTCTTGTGTCGCTTGAGGTGCTCAATGCGCCGAAAGGCTTTGTTGCATCCTGGGTAGTCACATGCGACCGTTGCCTTTTTGATGACTCGGAAAACACAAGTCTCGTTTGCTTGCTTCGTTGACTTCGGAACCTTCCGCTGAAGAGACATTGCTGTTTCGCCTGCGAGGCTGCGCCTCTCTGGTGGAGATTCCGTCTCACAGCTCGATCTGGAGTCCCGCAGCGGGCAAGCACTGAGTGGGTAGGGGTCCTGGCCAGTGCAGTTTGAGACATCTGAGACCCGTCTCTCGGAAGCGACTGAGAGCGGGCTGTCGCTGGAACAAGACAATGAAGGCATTGATGCAATACTCCCAGAACGGGACAGGGCCTGGGGGCATAGTACCGCACCGACATTGAAGTAATTGTCGCTTGTTCCAGGTGTACTGGGCAACGGGAATGGACTGATCGGACCAACTGGACTGACATCCACCTTGCCTGTATATGACAAGTGCTGATAGTCCATGTCGGCGTACGGTTGATGTATAAGATGGTGATAGGGCAAGCCTCCGGTTTCAGAACAGGTACTGTCTGACATGAATGAAGAGACCGGACATGTCGTATTTGTCCAGTAGTATGCGTTATTGTAGAGATCGTTGTAATCCAAGGGCACTGATTCCATCCAGTCTGTTCTAGGTGACGAGGTAGGGGTGACAGGAGCATCAGGTGACGAGGCAAAGGCAAAGGCTGTGTCGATTGGTACGAAACACTGGCCCTCCATGTTGATAGTATTGTCCATGCTGAGCGCAAAGTCAAGCTAGCGAACTGATTTGGTGCCAAAGACTCAAATACTGAAAACCTTTGATATAGACAGTCAAGTGGTTTGAAGGCTATAGCAAAGAACTCAGATATTATAGAGGATATGGGTTCTTAAGAATGAAGGATACAGCAGATCTTGCCTCTAACATTGCATCATCATGCAGTGTGAATTCACAGCATCATGGCAGAGAATACACATCACAAGCATCGGCTCAGCCTGAGACAAAAGAAGGCTGCCACTCAAAAGGCCCGAAGAGTATTGGTAACGGCCTCAATCCATGTTATGGCGGGAATTCCCATCTGGCGGCGATCGAGATCCTGGTTCCTATCAACACGCAGCCATTGTCAATACAGCAGTTATTTTCAGCTGGGTCGTCCATTTGGCATGCCGATCAGACTAATTCAGGGTCTTGGCAGGGCTTGATCATTTGCCAACCATTCTTTCGGCTCAAGTTGGATGCATATGCCATTGCGGCAGGATCATGCAACGGTTGCAACCCAGGACGCATTGACGGCAAAGTGCTGCATCTACGATACGCGAGATGGCTGTTCTGATAGCCTCCATTGGTTGAGCCTCAGTTGCCGTAGAATAAAGATCCATTAGTGGCTAAAGATTCTATCCAGACGGAGGAAATCTAGCCAGCTGATATCCATCCTTATCTCAAGGCAGAGATTTGATTTTAATTCCGTCTCTTTTATCGCTTCCTCCTCCCACCCAATGATTACAAGCATGATCAAGTGTATGTACTACTTCCCAGCCGTACCAACAACGCATTGTCCAGAGGCAAACCTGCTATCCCGTGTTTCATTTCTTGTCTACGATATGGACCTGATGCTCCGAGATACATCGGCGCAAAACGAGAAAGTCCCTGCAGATCCCTACTCTAGTCGGTTTTTATTGCATTTCTCCACCCCAAAACCGAGCCGAAAAC
>WEYU01000116.1:0-11730 GCA_011036685.1 Fusarium cf. nygamai | reverse complement strand
AGAAAGCTAGAGCATGCATGCACCTTAAATGTTGCATTCTTTTTAACCTAGGACATTAAGGATGCTCTAGCTACAACTCGAAATATTAAAAACTTAGCCGAAAAGGAAGGTTGCGTGGGAAGATCTGAAATATGTCAGTTGTGTTTATAATGTGCTTATCAGTAAAGGCTTACACCACTGCCTTCACTCGTTCCGACAAGGAATGGCTGCCCTTCGGTGAGACTCGGATCGCCCATGGCAATGATAGCCGCCACTGTCAAAGGTTAGCAACCTTTCAAATATGTACCGAGTGAGTGTATCTTACCATTGTCGGTGATGTAACCAGGCTGGGAGAGAGTACCAGGGAAGCCATCTGAGCTGGCGCCGCACATGGTGTCCATAGTGACATGGGCTCCCTGAATATCATTAGCATTAATGGCGGTTTACTGATGTGAGGATGAGTACTTACCTGGGAGTAACCCATGAGGATCAAGTCAGTGTCGGGACAGTTCTTCACGTAGTTGTTGATCACGGAGTTCATAGTGCGGACGCCCTCGGTTTGAGACTCAACGTACTCATTGTAGAGGGCGGGATACACGAGAGCCTCCATGTCCGAACCGGGGATCAGCTTGATGATCTCCTCCGCAAGGATGCCCATCGCTCCAGGTCCCTCCGGCTCAAGGCTACCACGAGCGACGATGAGGTGGGCACCCTTGGCGCAAGTGATGGTATCGGTGGTCGAGTTGGCTGAGACCAGAGCCATCAAGAAGCCTAGAACGAGCATGAAAGAAATCATGATTAAGGCGTTTGTTGGGTTCAACTATTTGCAGAAGTTCAGAAAAGGTTCTTCTTAAGAGATAGTAAAGAGGTGGTCTGTGATATGTTGATGTGATGATGGATAGTTGAAGGTGAATAGTTGGGATGATGGATTGGAAGTGAGGATGAGATTGAAGAGAGGAAGAAAAGAAGAAGAGCGGATGAAAGCGTAGAAGAGAATATATAGCCTCACCTTGGCGACTGCCACTGTGAATTAGCAGTGGCAGCTACAGAATCAGAACGCGATCACTAGCAGTGACAGTGAGTGACAGTAACCTCACTCACGATCTAATACCCATCTTCAAGATAGTCGAGCAGCGGCGTAGCAGTGGCAGACCCACAACAGCACTCTAGAAGCTCTAGTGAACGTCGGAAAAAGCAAAACCGTGGACCTCGACTGTCAAATCGCATCTTTGCAACTTTTGCGGTTCGGCTGCAGGGACTGGGGTAGATCGATGGTATCGGACTTGTTTCTTGATTCGGTCACTATAGTCTGCGTAACTCGACTACAGACGGGTTTATATAGGAAATACTAATTTATAGAGCATGGATAAACAGTGTGATGAAAAGAAATTATATATGATATATCCAATGACCGCACTAAAACAGCCAACTCTGCCTTTTATATCATTACATTGTGTGTTTGTGTAAGTGGAGAGACTCAGCACTAGTTTCTGTCAACTTGCTGGGGTTGGAATTGGATATCAATGTTTGCTAGAATTACAATATGATTAAACATGTTTTGNTAAACAGTGTGATGAAAAGAAATTATATATGATATATCCAATGACCGCACTAAAACAGCCAACTCTGCCTTTTATATCATTACATTGTGTGTTTGTGTAAGTGGAGAGACTCAGCACTAGTTTCTGTCAACTTGCTGGGGTTGGAATTGGATATCAATGTTTGCTAGAATTACAATATGATTAAACATGTTTTGATACCTGGGCTATTTGGTGCCAAGATTGTACTTGACGTAGTTGGCTTGATTCGTTTATCATGGCCGTTAACAATCCCTGGGAGGTCACCCCTATTCCCATGAACAAGTTTGTGCAGTAAGTACTACAGATCACTCACTTCGCAAATTACTTCAACTGTAGCTGAGCAATCCAGGATATGTTGCTGGGTCAGCGACGATGTTTGATAGATCGATTCCAGTCTTATCTGTTACTATACCAACGCCAAAAGACGAAAACCCAGCCAAGTAAGGATGCTAGGCTCTGTGGAACATGCCAACAGCATAGTCGGCAGCAGCATGCCCATATGCAGTCACGTAGTTCATATGAGTTCTCAAGTCATGGCCCCCAGCTTCGCAGAAAGGATCACCGGCGTCACAGAAAGAGACTGTCTTGTCTGAAACACGCTTGCATCCTTCGGGTTTCCGACGGGGGAATATCTAGTGATTGTAGTCAGCTACCGCTTGTGTTCAGTATGTCCAGGAGGACTTACACCATTGCCAACACTACTTCCAACGTGGAAGGATTGGCCTTTGGTAGTGCTCGGATCCCCCATGAGAACAACACCTGCAACTTGAAGTGGGTCAGAATGCATGAGTGATGGAGATTCGTGGCTCTTTTGACTGACTGTTGTTGGTAATGGCTGGAGGTGAAGGCTTGGTAGGGAGGAATCCAATGGAACTCGCACCACACATCACGTCTGCAATGACATGGGCGCCCTGGACAATACGATTAATACAGTATCCTCTGACTGATTCCGATACATGCAGTCTCAGGATCAGAATCTGACTTACCTGTGAAAACCCAAGGAGAATGATCTTTGTCTTAGGACAAACCGTGACATACTGCGCTAGCATAACAGAAAGGGCCGCCACACCCTCCATCTGTGATGGTTGATAGGGATTATAGATAGCTGGATATTCTAGAGATACGATATCGGAGTGATGGATTCTTTGATGGATTTGCTGAGCAACTGCTCCGATGATGCCTGGCCCCCGAGGTTCCAGACTGCCTCTGGCCACAATGATGTGAGCTCCGGAGACACAGCTGGTGTTTCCAGGCTGACCATACTCTTGGCAAGCAACGAAGGACGCAAAGAGAATGAGGTATCTGAGTATGAAGAGCATCGTCAGAAACTTCCGGAGACTAACAAGATTAGCGATTAGATCAACAGCCGACAGATAAACATGGGATTGGGAAACTTACAGCAATCCCAATCTTAAAGGATGATACAATAATAAAATTTGGTAATCTTGAAGCGATAGAGATTGATGAGAACGAACGAAGCAGAAGTTGCAGTCCAATTGCCAGTGACTTTGGCTCACGGAACCCGTGGAAACAGGAAAGGAGGGAAAAAGGTTAGGAAACAAGATAGAGACAAAGAAAGAAATAAAGACAAATGAACGGATCAAGCCTACAGTATGGGCTGAGCCCTCGTTCCGTTTGGTTGTGCATTGCAAACAGATACATATATATCAATGTTTGACTGCAAGTGAGTTACCTCATCAAGCCTGTCTCACAGCCAAGCGATGTAAGTCAAGAATAGCGTCAATATCAAACGCCATCCGATCAGGCTTCACGGGAATAAAACGAAAAGGCTTGACTTGATCTGTCGTAGAACCTTCTAGTATTGGGCATGTAAGTGCCCGAGCAGGCATGTCTCAATATTTGGCGTTTCAACCCGGGAAAAAGAAACCATGTCAATCCGTGGCACTAAAAAGACCAGGACACGGAAGAGCAAACCCAGCTCCTTACTCCCACAAACCAAACAATCAGACGCCATTTCTGCATCCAATTGGTCCATCCATCATGCCTTCGTCTGATCTGGAAGACATGTTACAAGCGCCAGACGCTACAGTCCGTGCCATTCTCCGAGCTCTGTGCCAAGATATTGACACCCGATCCCGTGCGGTCAGCTACTTTGAGACCCTGGAAGCTGTCACTGATTCTTCCGNGTTTTCGGCATGCTTTTGTCTGATCTGGAAGACATGTTACAAGCGCCAGACGCTACAGTCCGTGCCATTCTCCGAGCTCTGTGCCAAGATATTGACACCCGATCCCGTGCGGTCAGCTACTTTGAGACCCTGGAAGCTGTCACTGATTCTTCCGACACCCGCAAACGCAAAGCGGAGGATGAGCTTAGTATCTGCGTCCAATGCGACGAGGCCTTTTACACAAACGACAACAACGATAAAGACGCTTGCTGCTATCATTGGGGTGAGGAACCATACGCTTTTAGGGCATCAACACGGGAGCTGACATGTACGTTTCAGGAGAGCTTGAGGTTGACTATGATGCCGATATTTGGGCAGACCACGACGAGAACTGTCACGGGACCATAGACACAGAGTCAATGCGTGTGGAATACCCCGAAGGATTTGTTTGGAATTGCTGTGACAAACCTGGCGATGAGGCTGGCTGTTACTTTGGGCGGCATGAAGCTGATCCAACTAAATCAAGGAGAGCGTCGGGCGAAGAGCCAAGTGACATGGAGGATTATGACGACGACGATGATGTTTAGGCAGTAAGAATCCAATGTCTCCCAAACTCAACTCCCTTTTCACACAAACCAAACACTTCAATCAGTCAGACAAACGCAAATGCCTTACACAATGCCGTCGTTTACCGTGGAAGATCTTCTTTCAGCACCTGAGCAACAAATTCGTGCTGTTCTTNCAGTCTGCAAGCCACGCCTGAAGTCTCCGATGGGCGCAAACGCAAAGCGGAAGATGAGATGAGTGTCTGTGTTCAGTGCAAGAAGGAGTTTAACCAACACAAAAACATGGATGAAAAAGCGTGCCATTAACACCCTGGTAAGTAACCTGTGCTATCGCTCTGGTGAGATAGGTGGGCTCACAGTAGATACTTCACAGGATTCATGTACGCTGATGAGGATGCTGATGTTTGGGCTGAGCATGACGGTTCATTTGCGGACGTAGAGACAGAAGAGTATTGGGAAGAATATCCCAAAGCTTTTATTTGGGATTGTTGTGATAAAAAAGGCACTGAGGAGGGATGTACCTATGGCAAGCATGAGGTTGGCCTAAAGAAGTCCAAGAAGGGCGATGACAACAGTCTCGGTGTTGAGTAGGAGGTTGCCAGTAAGATAGCAAATACTACAATAACTCCCAAATTCCAATTCATCAAAATACTTTCAAGTTCCCTCCTTATTGTGATTGTCAGCTTGGAAGAATCTGGGAAGTTGCGACCATATCTCTCTACCCCTGCATATCACCCTGACACTAATAAAACAAGCTCCCAACTAACTTAGACTACCCCAACTTCAAGACGTCACTTCACTTACACCAACACTCATATCCAACTTACTTCATCTCATACTAAAAACATCTCAATCGCCAAAATGTCCTTCACACTAGAACAAGAAATGGTCCATCTCGCACCAGAGCATTTTCGGCCATTTTTTTCCTAATTCTACAGTAGGTGTTAATGCACTATGAAAGAATGCTCAAAAGATAGCTACAAAAAATAAACCTTCAGATACTATAAATAGTATTACTCCTAGATTTAACCCCTTTTGCACTGCTAATGTATGATTTCCTAAATATGTACCCTCTGCTATTATATCTCTAAATCAGAAAGACATAGATGCTACTAATGTTATTAATGATAAGTANATAGTATTACTCCTAGATTTAACCCCTTTTGCACTGCTAATGTATGATTTCCTAAATATGTACCCTCTGCTATTATATCTCTAAATCAGAAAGACATAGATGCTACTAATGTTATTAATGATAAGTAAAACACTAAAAAGCTGCCGAAAACACCAGCGCATGAATCCCGCGGGATCTCCACCCATGATACAGCACATGTCCCAGTTTCCTGGTCATCCGCCACTTCCAGCCTCCGGTCAAGGTTACTACTTACAGCCACAGGTCGCACCGTACTATGGAAATCAGATGCAGCAGGCACAGGCAGCGAACATGATGTCTCAGAGGCACAACATGGCATACTATCCCAACCAGATGATGATGGGCTCTCAGCAATCTCCCTATTACTACCCCCCTGGACCCCAGTATCAACCTGCCGCGCACCCAGTTCCGAACGGGGTGTTATCTGGCCACCATGCCGCTGGCGGACCAACAACCAGCGACCCAAGGGCGATGGCACAGACTGCAGATATGAGTGGAATACATCCACAGGGGTTCAAGCAGGGGCAAGGTAGGACTGGGAAGCAATCTCCCAACAAAACTGAGCTAAAGCAAACCTCAGATGGGACAGAGAGGCGAAGGAGTGCTGTCCGGGGCCCTCCCAGGAAGCCGCGACAGAGTGGTAAGCTACTTACCTCGATGACCGTCAGTGTCGGCTAAACTCTTGAATCAGGACATGCAATCTGGATCGGCAACCTTCCTCCGCAAACCGACCTTATGAGCCTCGTTCATCATGTATGCAAAGAGGCTGTAGGATTGGAATCACTGTTTCTCATCTCCAAGAGCAACTGTGCATTTGCCAATTTTAAGGATGAGGAAACCTGTACTGCAGCACAACAGAAGCTACACGATTCAAAATTTCAGTCGGTTCGCCTCGTCAGCCGGCTACGCAAGAGCACAGTGGAGGGTGCAGCCGGTGTAACAGCTCCAACTGGTCCTTCGGTGGCTGCGACAGTAGTTAAGACGGATCAAGTTGCAGACAAGTCACCATCTCAGAGCGTGATTCCAAGCCCGGCGTCCGAACCCTCAGGGACCATCAAGCTTGGAGCTTCCGGCGAGAAGACACCGCAGAAGGACAAGTTCTTCATTCTTAAGAGCCTGACAGTGGAAGACCTCGAATTGAGTGTTAGCACTGGCATCTGGGCTACCCAACCTCACAATGAAGAAGCATTGAACAATGCCTTCAAGGTACGTTGGTCTTTGCGCAATACCANCATTTAGATTATGCAGCTTTTCAGTAGATCACTATGAATGTCTTAAAACTAATATATTTCTGGAAAGCTGAAAAAAGGTAGCAAGCTGAAAAAGGAAGCCGAAAACAAGTTCTTCATTCTTAAGAGCCTGACAGTGGAAGACCTCGAATTGAGTGTTAGCACTGGCATCTGGGCTACCCAACCTCACAATGAAGAAGCATTGAACAATGCCTTCAAGGTACGTTGGTCTTTGCGCAATACCATTGAGCTACTTGTCAATTAACCTTTCCGAACAGGACGCTGATAGTGTATACTTGGTCTTCTCGGCCAATAAGTCAGGAGAATATTATGGGTATGCTAGGATGATATCGCAGATCAACGAAGACCCTGCGGCAGCCATCGAATTTGCACCCACGGCTCAAGCAACGAGCGACCTTGACCTCCCGAAAGCCATACCGACCGAAGCGAACGAACAAGCCCCCAAGGGGCGTATCATTGACGACTCTGCCAGAGGCACTATCTTCTGGGAGGCGGATCGTGATGATGCTGATGCCTTGTCTGATGCGGAAAGCGAAGCATCAAGCACCAAGAGCAATGCAGGGGACGAGGGTGCTGCCAAGACATGGGGAAAGCCTTTCAAACTGGAGTGGCTATCCACAAGTCGACTACCATTTTACCGCACGAGAGGATTGCGTTTTCGGCCGTGTTTTTATGCTTTCAGCACTTATCCTTAACCAACTTAGCTTTCCTGCCGTGCCTATGCTATATATTTATCTTAGTGAAAGAAACATCCCTATGTATAGCTTTAGCTTGCCAAACTCAGGCATAACCGGAGTCCGCAGGCTAGCTATNCGTGCGGGCTTCCACGGTCATGGTGCAAGGCTTCGGGCCAATGCGGCCATATGGACAATGAGAGGCGGAGGGGATTTGAGACGGGTTCTCGAGGCGATACTCCTGCTGCTCGGGTACTCTAATGCTCTTGAAAGCACACTTGCCGAGAAGATAATTCAAAAGATACTGGAATACGGTTTGGGATCTATGCTGGACATAGTTGACAATTCACGACGAGCAAGGGTCATCAACGACGGTTGTAAATATAACTACACGACAGTTTTACGTCTCATGATTATATCTATTCGAGTTTTCGACGTGTTTTTGACTTTGGTGGTGATATGGTCCTGAATTCAAGGATTTTGAGTAGTATTTGAGAGGTTGCTGCAGAACTGTCAAGCTAGCTGCAAATCATATCATGGATCTGCCATACTAGGTACTTGTGTCAAACTTGATCAACCTGCCAGACCACCTCGGTAATCATGGTCATGGATCAAGTGGCAACGGAAAACGCGGATATACAAGATTCCGTCGACGCCCGTCAGCGGGTCGCAACGAACTGAAAGCCCGAATTCCATCGGGGCATCATTTGCAGTATGGTTTCGGTGATTGATGAGACAAATAATGTTGGCTTGGTCAAGCCAAAAAATGTGGCAAGGCTGTGGCTGAAAGATGTTTAGGTACTTACGGGGGTGTGACTAGAACGGAAATCTGATAAAACTGAGCACCTACCTACCTATGGAGTACCTGGTACCTCAAATGTAGCGCTAACGCACGCGCAAGGAACTGACAGGTTGACTTTCAGCCACTGGAGGTTTGGCCTTTTCTGACCTAAAGCAGCTGAGATTTCTGGGGTAAGTGGTCCAGAACGTCATGGACTACGTCATGATGCGAGATGGTCTAGACCCTTCCAAGTGGGTAACAAAGGATTCATTAAACACCCAAGAGAGTTATTTATGTGACACAAATACTTGATCACTTTGCCAGGTACTCATTGCCCCCGTTTGTCTGACTATTTCTAATTATGTCCTGTCCCGGTTTTCTTCTACTCCAATGCCGGACCCCACATTGATATTTGGATCCATGGAGTTTCGGTGGTGGAAGTGGTGATGATCATGATATGCATTGAATCCCAATCACACCTCGGTTACCTCAGTACTAATGTACTAAATCACGATCACAATTCAACAGAGCAAACCAAGTAAGTCCAAGCCACAATGAATCATTAAGAACATCCGAGCAATCGATCCCGTTTNCCAATGCCGGACCCCACATTGATATTTGGATCCATGGAGTTTCGGTGGTGGAAGTGGTGATGATCATGATATGCATTGAATCCCAATCACACCTCGGTTACCTCAGTACTAATGTACTAAATCACGATCACAATTCAACAGAGCAAACCAAGTAAGTCCAAGCCACAATGAATCATTAAGAACATCCGAGCAATCGATCCCGTTTGCCCCTGTTCACTTTATCTCTAATTACGTCATTTGTCATATCACCAGAGCTTTGATATGGACCCTGGATTTGCCTATGATATACAAGGAGTATGGCCTTTTTCCTTGTTAGCTGTCCTTCTTGACAGGTTCCAGATGGATGAGAATTTGCCACCATCTCTTTGTCACCACGGCATTCTACTTACATTGCTGCATTATGCCTCCAGTCCATAAGCCCTTTACTCACCTATGACAATCGAGTTTCAATTACGGCCGAACTTCACGAACGTCTGAACCTTTAATGCAACAATCTGCCACCAACCGCTGGCCTTCCCCCACCGAGCGGTACACCTTTCGATGCAGTGCACATACGATATCCATATCTCCCTCTCTGGTCTACAAAATCATTTCTATGCCCATTAGCCACGGTGCACATGTAGAGTAGAATGCAGANGTACACTATTCGAAAATAAGGCCGAAAAGGTACACCTTTCGATGCAGTGCACATACGATATCCATATCTCCCTCTCTGGTCTACAAAATCATTTCTATGCCCATTAGCCACGGTGCACATGTAGAGTAGAATGCAGATGTCCACTTCGATATCTCCAGGATCCTCCCCCCCCCCCAAATATTCCCTGTCTTAGTGCTAACTCCTGGACGATGTTCACCACTGGCTCCTCCACCAGAGTAGCTACCCTCGCACTTCTTGGGCTGGGACTAGTGTCTCATACTTTATTCCAGTACATTGATGCGGGATATAGTCACCGTATTGAGGATAGTGTCTTCTGGCTCCTGGTGACCAAAGTTGATGCCACTTGGTTGAATCCGGACGGTTGTGTTCTCAGCAAATGTTTCTTGATCTGATTATGTGCTCAGTTCAACTTCTTCTGGGAGTTTCCAGCACAGAAGCACGAATTGATTGAAAGCATCTCATATTCAATTGGGCCTATTGCGGTTGAGGGCTCAATGACTGGTCCGTACTCATCATCGACATATTGCAGCTCATAGATTTGTGCCTCATGAGCTTGGACACTCGTCCTAGCTCCAGGCTTTTGAGAGGACATTATTGTGTATCATCATACATCTCCGAATCGTCCAATGAAGGTATGATCATGAGCAGGAGTATCCTTCTTTACTTCCAACAACACCTCTTGGCTTCTGTCGTTTTTTGATGTATGAATGCCAGGTGTTAAGAATATTTGATTGATCTTAAGGTAATAAGTTAGTAGCAGTCAATCTAATGCAAGGTACTTCATTTGTAAATGCTTTATCCCTCTCTAGGTAATGTTGTTGGTATGATTCAGGGTAGCTTCTGTTAATATCCGCACATGATTAAGCCAGATGGATTATGAATTCCCAGACCTTCTCATGCATCACACGTTCGCTACTGGGATAACCATGCTAATATATTCTGTGATTGCTACGTGGTACTTGCTACAGGAAATTGTTTACCTCGGTTTTAAGGTTAGATACTGGTTTGAAATACGCTGTCTTTTCAGAGGTAATATAACACAACTCAGGTATATCATAGTAGCTCTTGAGAAATACGATTAAAATTAGATAAATCGAGTAGAACCTCTATTTTTTATGACTTTTAAGAACGTGGTTTTTTAATTTAGAGGTAGTTACTGTGGAGTTATATATAACTGTCATGATCGAGCTTGGTATAGGGTAACTAGAACTGGAGTTATGCATATTATGTCAGCACTATCAACGCTTGGACCATTTTCCCCAGACATTCCATCATAGTGAATCCATCCTTAAATTCTTCGATTGTCCATGGAACCGATCACCGATCAGCTTAAAGCCTCAACGAATTCATTGGCTTGCTCAGGGTCGGGTAATATTCATGACACCTGTTATGATGACCAGAAGTTTCCGTGGCTGTCAGAAGTCAAGGGCTGTATTGCAGCTGCTGTATTGTATTTACGTTCCCGAATTGGTTGGAAGCTTCCACCATGCTCCACCACTGTCCAGCAGCTTCATGCAACCACGAGCAGCCAACAGACTCGCGATGCCACCTAATTTCGTACGATTTTGATGTAAATATCACGTAGTAGTCCTCGCTTAAGGTTTGCCAATGCTTCCATAGTCATCTTCTGCAGTCGTGCGATTTCTAGAACCTCCAAGTAGTAAGTTCCGTCGACCTTTCACGAAAGGCAAGGAAACTTCCGTCTCGATNGATTTTGATGTAAATATCACGTAGTAGTCCTCGCTTAAGGTTTGCCAATGCTTCCATAGTCATCTTCTGCAGTCGTGCGATTTCTAGAACCTCCAAGTAGTAAGTTCCGTCGACCTTTCACGAAAGGCAAGGAAACTTCCGTCTCGATCACATCTTCCTCATCAACGGGTATAAAGCAAGCCTTCTCTCCCCCTAAAACCGGACTTCGATCTTCATCAGAACACAAGGAAACAAACACAAGCAACAAACTCTACGACAACGATCACAACATTATAACTCTCTTGCACACTGCAACCATCTCTTTCTCATACACACACACTCTTAACAAACATCAACGCAAACACAATGGCTTTCTTCCCTCGCAACTTCTACAACTCCGATGCTTCCTTTACTCCCCTCTTCCGTCTCCTCGACGACTTCGATAGCTACTCTCGTCAGGGACAACAGAACGGTGGTACCCGTCGAAGCGGCCTCACCCACTGGCAGCCCAAGTTCGATGTCCGCGAGACTGGCGAGGCCTACGAACTCCATGGAGAGCTCCCCGGTATGACCAAGGAAAACGTCCACATCGAATTCACTGAGCCTCAGACCATGACCATCCGCGGCAAGACTGAGCGCACATACACTGCCGGCACTCCTCCCGCTGGTCTCGTTTTCGGC
>WEYU01000115.1:0-11744 GCA_011036685.1 Fusarium cf. nygamai | reverse complement strand
ATCGCCGAAAACTTTAACTGAGGCGAGAAGATCTTCTTTGATGGTTGTAGAGCTGTAGTCAAAGGTCTGGCTGGCCCCGAGTTTCTTGAGGTAGTCGAAATTCTTGGGCGAGGCAGTGGTTATAACCTCGAAGCCAGCTGCTTTTGCAAGTTGGATGATGTTACAGCCAACGCTGGTAGATCCACCCCAGACGAGAATGACCTTTCCATTGGCTTTAGTCTCTGTAGTAGGGAGGTCAAGCGCAAGGTAGTCAGGATGGAACAAAGTCTTGACAGCAACACTCAAACAAAGCGGAAGCACAGCTGCCTCTGCAAAGCCAATGTTATCCGGGAGTTTGGCACAGAGATGCTCTTTCACAGGAACATACTCCTGAAAGGTACCCATGTTATAGCCAATCACACGGTCGCCGACCTTGTACTTGGTGATACTAGAGCCAATAGCTGTGATACGTCCCGCAACATCACAGCCGAGAATAGCTGGGAACTTGAGCCAAGGGAAGATGGAGGGTCCAAGTCTCTGCTGAGCTGCATCGACAGGGTTGAGAGCTACTGCATGGTTCTCAATGATGATCTCGTCATCTTTGGGCTCTGGATATGGTGCTGGCTTCACCTCGAGAGGTGCCTTTTCACCGACGAGATATGCAGCGTTGTTTGAAGTCATGATGGACTCGAGAGGCAATTGTTTGATGGTAATTTGATTAATCTCTACAAACCACGGATATCCTATCCTTTTATAAAGAATCTTCTTTATCAGACTATGAATATTCGAAATGTTGATGAATATGTCCATGACGATTGTGTAGTTGAGTTTACATGAGTGAATACGAGACGAGGTTAGCGCAGGATGAATGAATGTACGACATCGGATATAAGTTGCCCAAAATCCGTAGACACCGCCAAGACCACATACGTTTGATCGATGCAGGTACTCATGCAATAAGATTCAGCTCAAGATAGACGATCGGTAATAATGGAGATAACGATGTTCCTATGTAGCTTTAGTACGTAGGAGAGCTCTGTGCCTCAGAGACACTTCGACATTGTTAAATTGACCAATCACAACTTTGATGAATTGACGGTGAGATATGATCTTCTGGAAAAGGAGATATGTGCCACCAAAATGAACTTTGAAACCCTTTAGAAGCGCTGTTGAGCATGGTAAATTTACTCATACACACGCTCTCCCAACTGAGACAAGGTGGCGTGCTTGGCATTGGACGCTTGGTTTCTTACCAATAAGCGGCTGTTTTAACTCCTCCAGAGTCTTCATTTTATCACATAAATATTAAGTGGACACAAGACTTTTACATTTTATGATTCTCGTTTGTCGGAGCATCTTGACTGGGACCTTTATAGAGCTTAGTTATAGGGGATTGCTGGTAGTTCTTTAAGGAAGGTAGTCAGGCAGCAGATCGAGCTGCGAAACCCACAGAACGACTTTGAAAGTATAAGAGAATAATATCTGATATCCAGTCTCAAGATTGTTTGGTTGGCTTCGGTTCGGTCGACGGACTCGGATCGGCCCCACATCTCTCCTCTGTTGAATAGATCCGGCCGAACTGATCCGGATGAGAAGATAACTCGGTATCAGCGTTGTCAATCATATAAGATAATTTGATTAAAGAACCACGGTAGAATAGATTACTTAATGAGATGATAAATTCACACGCCCAACTCCACGATGGCCTGCCCTTTCATTTTCGGCATTTTTTTCCCTCTAGGTCTTATCAAATCGTCACAGTGAAGGAGCGTAAGACTAAACTATTTACAGTTCTGTTAGCATCTAATCATGACATCGGTANGCCGAAAATCTTCGACGACCTCGCCACAGCCCGAGAAACACCAAGTATAGAATACAGCGAGAAACTAGGAGGCTATGTCATCTCTCGGTACGACGATATAGTCTCAGTTCTAGACATTCCTGGTGTTTTCAGCTCAAGGCCCACTGTACCCGATTTCCCACTACAAGTCAAGCAAATTTTTGCAAATAAGGTCCCAGAAAGGGGAACTTTGCTCGCGTATGACAACCCTGAGCATGATAGGTTGAGAAAGAGCGTAGCATCTTTCTTCTTCCCTAGAAGACTAGAGCGTTTTGAACCATTATTAAGAGCCACAGCTCATGATCTGATAGACGGATTTGTGGAAAAGGGTTGTGTTGATATCAAAAGCAACTTTGCACTTCCATTACCCCTACGGACTATCATCATAGTTGCTGGTCTCGACCCATCGCGATGGCAAGATCCAATGGGATGTGCCGTCTTTGGATGAGATGCGCGTCAACGTTGGACAAGCCAATGTCAATTCCACGCTTCGAGCTTCTTCAAAGACAGAAGAGTTGGAGATGGTCGTTAAAGATGTCGAGAAAGTTACAGAGAGGATAATCCGCCTGACGCTATGTCCCAAAGATGGTGGGAAGGTCCCGAAGTGGTCTCCTGGATCACATATCGACGTTCAGGCTGATACTATTGGCTATCGCCAATATTCTATATGCTCAAAGCCCTCTGACGATCAGCACATACAAATAGCGGTACTTCGAGAGAATGATACTGATGCTTCGAATTGGATGCACCAGAATACTATTTCAGGGAGCCAGATGTCAATTCGGGGACCGCGCAACCACTTCAGTCCCGAGTTTGGGCCCCGCAAGACAATATTCATCGCGGGGGGGCATTGGAATCACCCCGATCATACCAATGGCCGAAACTGCGAAAGAGGCTGGCGTTGACTATTCCATCCTGTATCTTGGCCGATCGAAGAACAGCCTTGCATTTGTGAACGAGTTGACAGAAGAGCATGGTGACCGCTTCACACTTTGGGTCAGCCAAGATCAAGGCGGTAAAAGATTTGACCTAAAATTCTACCTGCAGCAAGAAGATCTCAGTGATCTGCGGGTATACTGTTGTGGCCCTGAAACTCTCCTAACAGGGGTCGAAGAGGCCCTGGCAGACGCACCACCTGGAGTCTTAAGGCTCGAGCACTTCGCGGCACACAACACTGGAAACACGAAGCCAAATACTTCGTTTGATGCGGTTTTGGCTCGAAGCAACAAGGTTTTGCGAATACCGGAAGATAAATCGGTTCTGGAGGTGATCAACGAAGCAGGTGCTGGAGTGCTGTCAACGTGTAATACTGGAGTGTGTGAACATGTGAAGTAAGGGTTCTTGATGGGCTTGTTGATCATCGAGATGTTGTTCTGACGCATTCTGAGAAAGCGGAGGGGAAGAGCATGATGCCGTGTGTTTCGAGATGTCTTGGGAAGAAGCTGACATTGGATCTTTGGTAAAGATAACCTCTGTGTAATGAAAGGCCTAGGAATAAATCGAAACATAGTGAAGCATGGAGATGGACGCGATTGCAGTGGCACCAAGAGTGAACAAAGGAGTTAGTCTAAGACCCTTCAGCGCACGAAAGATATGTACGCCGGAACTATCGACGATTCATCACAAAAAAGGGGGGAGAGAAATCGCTAGTCGGCTGGCAATTGAGAGTTCTAAAGGCTTAAATAGTAAGAGTTGAGGTTGTGCAAACTGTTGAGGCCAGCTTATGGTGAGCTTTTGTGGTTTGGCAGACAATCCTTGGTCACGGAAGAGCGCAAAGTGTTTGTTCATAGCATCTCAATTTTGGCCCATTGGTCTTTCGTAGAGACTTGATCCAGACTAGATTGTACAACTCCAAATCTTCACACGTACCCAGCCCTTGGTCAGTGGTGGTGGTTCCCTTTCGAGCCTCCCTCTCAGCTACGTAAGCACGCCACTTGGGGTTCCAGATACAAACAGGAATGCCCAGCAAGAAAATACCACCAAATAATCCAGCCAAGACACCAAAGGCCCATTTGTACCCGTGCTCCTCAATCATAGGAGTCAATCCATAGGTAACACCAAAAGAAATGATGTTCTTGGTACCAACGACAGTGACGAGCGCAGGACCAGGATGCTTGGGAGCAGCCTCAGAAGCAAAAGTTGTCGAGATGATGATGACTGCTGTGAATGAATATTGAAAAA
Organism: Fusarium cf. nygamai; assembly: GCA_011036685.1. Lineage (NCBI taxonomy): Eukaryota > Fungi > Ascomycota > Sordariomycetes > Hypocreales > Nectriaceae > Fusarium > Fusarium cf. nygamai. Next base: position 7,744 of record WEYU01000115.1, on the reverse strand, counting down.
TGGTCCAGCCGAGATAAGGTCCCCACCAAGTTGCACCTCCACCGGCAGTGAAGCCATAGAGGAGAAGCATACCCACGCCGACAACAGCTGGAGGAGCCATGGTGATGAGGTGGTGCTCAGGCTGGTGAATACCGCGATTGCGACGAGCCATCCAGAGAACGAAGGGATTGGCGAGGAATGTGCAGTAGAGCATGCCCAGAACNGTGGATTGCCCAAACGGACTTACCCTCCTTTTTCGGCGAGGTTTTATGGTGATGAGGTGGTGCTCAGGCTGGTGAATACCGCGATTGCGACGAGCCATCCAGAGAACGAAGGGATTGGCGAGGAATGTGCAGTAGAGCATGCCCAGAACAGCTCCAACGGCTCCGCCAACGTTGATCAAACCGATGTCCTTGGCTTCCCAGTGATAGTACTGCATGAGGACTTGGTTGTAGGTCAAGGACATACCAACACCACAGCCAAGAGCGATTGAGGATGTGAGTACGGCGTATAAGATACCAGGTGACGAGGATGACGCGAGCATGTACTTCCAGCTTAGTAGGATCACACGCAATGGCTGAGAAGATGGCTTAGACCAAGGTCGGAGACGCTCAACGTATGCCTTGCGCTCGATATCCTGAGCAGAATTTCCAGCATTAGGCGCTGTCAATCCCGATCTCGACATCTCCTCCAGATAAGCCTGAGCCTCAGAATCAGGAATGACCTTTGTGACCTCAAACTCATCAGTGATGACAAGCTGGCCATCGAGCGAGGCAGCCGGACGAGTAAACTGAGTCTCAAAGCCAAGCAAGAAAGCAATGATCAAACCAACTCCCACGGTGATGGTAAATACCCAATAGTACCACCTCCAGCCGAGATCAGCGTTGATGTATGATGATGCTAAGTTGAGAGAGGATGAAATAGCGTTTTGAACCATCCAGTAGAGTCCGAAGATGAAGGCTCGTTCGTGGAGGAATGTTACTTCTGTGAGCATCAGGGGAAGAAGAGACTCGGATGCGCCTGTTGAGATACCCTGAAGGATACGTGAGACGAGATGGCCGTAGTAGCTGTTTTGAGTGGCTGCTGCGATGCTGGCGGCGAGAAGAACGACCACGGAGATGAGGAAGATGGGTCGGCGGCCATAAGCAAGCGACAAAGGGAGGATGATGTAGTTTCCTGACATCGTTAGTGACTCTGTAAAGTCAGCTGTATCATAAACATACCAAGTCCAATAAACAAGGTCGGTAGTGTAATAAGCAACACAACCTGATCCGAACTAAACCCCTTGGGAATATACATCTCAAAGAAAACATTCAAGATAGCTCCCAGCCCCGAAGCAACTGAAAGGAACCAACAGCAACAAAAGACAAGGCCATATTTCTCCCACGGTTTAAAATTTAAAGGATCATTAGGATCCGACGACGGCACGGGAATCTTTCGAATCTCGCCCTGTCTGTTAACGAGAAGAGCGTTTCCCTCAATGTGACCGCCATAGTGAGCTGTGTGTGCCTTCTTCTCGTCTTCGATGTGGTCTGCTGAGGCGATTGTTGCGAGATCTGGGAAATCTGACTTGGAGGCTGAGATTGAGGCTCATTGAGGCTCTTTATGAATTGAGAGATTGGAGGGCTTGGCTAGTGGTTCTAATCGGTTCGGAAACATATTTTTCGGTTCCTGGGCCGTGGTAGCGTGGGATTTAAATACAGCATCATTTCATCAATACGCGGTTCGAGTTCCTTGGCTATTAGATATATTGTAACACTTTCACCTAATTGTAACAAACTGGCCTTGCTCCGGCTAGTATTTATTGCCCCAACTCACTTCCTAATCATCTTGAACCAAGAGCTGTTGAAGCTAGACTAAACCGAGTATACCATCAACAAGTTGAACAGAATGAATACAGTTTTGGCTAGCAATCTATGGTTAAATTGAATGAGATCTTACCCGTGAGCTTTATTTCTTGAGGCTGAAACTCAATTGCAGATTTTCGTATAAAACGAACCGAAGTCCATTGGTAATAAATCCCTGTCCGTTTGTCGAACCGGCTCCTCCACATCCCCGATCTCACCCCGCATCCCCATATTGCCCCGGATTCCAGTTTGTCAACATCTCAGCTAATGAAAACTCTATCAAAGAGGCCCAATTATCTTTGCCCAAAGCTCAAACAACAGCATTATACACGTAAATGCAGCCAGAGCTTCCGTGACTACTCTGCTGAGAGACCAATCTTCGCCACGGCTATCGATGCGTCCGAGCATAGGCAAGCCAGTGACGAAGAATATCATGTATCCAAATGTTCCTAGTTTCATCATACGATCTCTCTTCTCATAGAAGAACACCTCTGAAAGGAGGGGACTCGCCATGAAGAATGTTTCTCCGAGCGCAACGACGTATGAAAGAGCTAGCACCACAAAGACACGTCCAACACGTCCAGATTGTAATCGACTAACAATCTTGCGCTCTGCAACCAGCAAGAAAGTGAAGTAACTCATGAAGTATGCATGCGTAAGCGGATACAAGAACAAAGGAACTTCTCCGCCCGTTCGACCAGCAACAGCGGAACTGAAATTTAATTTATTGTTGAACATGTATCTCATGCCCATAAGATCGAAGAAGTAGTGTGAGATGAAGTATGTTCCCGTAAAGACTATGATCGATACCCATAGGTTGAGCTTCACCCAGTATCGGCGGTACCATGGACGACCACCGGGCTTTGATAAGAGTGTTGGGAGAAGTATCGTGGGCAAGGCAACGGTGATAGAGAAGAGCATATAATCAACGTCGTTCCAGGTGTTAATGACACCACTCAGCATAACGAATGCCACAGCGATGACCCAGAATGGACTCTGGGCCAGGATTAGACCCTCTGTCCATCTTTTGTCGGCTTCTAGGTATTGAGCAGAGATATGGTTCTTCTTAGGAGATGTTGACATGATTTTTGTGTTATTATGGCTGTCATTGATTTCGCTTGAGGTGCACACGAAGTATAAGAGCCGAGTTGAAGTTGAAGAATGTCAGCTTTGGGTTTAACCGCCAAATCTCACTGGGCCAAGGAATTGCTTTTACCCGATATAACCTTGCAGTCAGAGTGCCCAGGCTCATCTGTTCACATACCACACTAATAAAGTTATCGAGTCACTCAACCAAGCCTTAGCCCGCAACTTGAGTATACTAATTCGATCAAACTATTAAAATTGATACTTAGCCATTTTGTTGAAGTTGGGTTTTGCAGGTCAACATCCTGCCTTGGTCTTACGCCCATGTAACGTTATGTGATGATACCCATTGTTTGGACCAGGATCCATCGTCTTATATGATGACAAATCCGCCCAACAACACCCCATCCACACAATACGTCGCTTCTTGATAACAAAATGTTACTCATTGAATAAATATTGCAGTTATCTGCTTCTACTATGACCCCTTTCAACGGAATACCAGAGAGGTACACTACCCGATGGAGCACTCACTCGACCCCTATCAATAGCTCTGCGAGTAGGAGCCTTTCAACACGAACAAGGAAATACAATACATCTTGCGACAGATGTCGAAAGTCTCGTGTTAAATGCTCAGGAGGTGTTCCTTGTCGACGATGTGCTTCGTCCTCAGAATCACCATGCGTTTACAGCCTTTCTCAACGGCGTGGGAAGAAGCGAGCATGTGCTAGCAATGTGTTATCAGCATCGAACGGGCTCCCTTCTATGGAGATCACTCCATCAGATCTTGACATGGCAGCATTTGATTTGGAGCTTGCACCAACAGTCGAGCCTCAGAACATAGACCCCAACGTAAGTGATCTGCCAACGAGACTTGAAACAGGCATACTGATATGGCTAGTTGTTCAATAACGGGTTGGAATTTGATCAACCTCTTCCAGGCCAAGATACTGGGGTCATGTCGGGAACTTTAGGCAGTGCAAACTCCCCATCCCTGACAGAAATAGTGGACGCTCTTGACTCTCAGCCTCCCTCATTTTGTCTCAAGCCAATATCAAAGTGTCCTAAAGCGTGCTATGCAGACATACACGACATGAGTGGCATCGTGGATACTATGACGAAGAACCCGGGACAGACGCCACTCGACGAGATTCTATCATTGTTTCAGACCGCCTTCCACCAGTCTGCAAAATATCTTGCCTGCCAGAATTGTGACACCGGCTGTCTTCGCTACATCAATCTCGTCATGCTTCATCAACGCCAGGTCAACCTTCTCAGTGAACTTGCAGAAGACCCAAGAGAATATCTCAGGAGCGACATGGCAAATACTACGTTGGGAGGGTTTCAGCCCTCTAAACAGGATGATGTCGCGATAAAGCAGTTGATGGTCAGACAGGCGGCGAGAGATGTCATACTGTCAGTAAATGCCGACCACGAGAGCGCCACGGGGTTTCAAGAGAGGTCTATAGCGGGGACATTAGATTTGAGTGACACGGGCAAGCTTAATGTGAAGTGGCTAGTAGAGGTTTCGGAGAACCTCCGGAGAACTCTTGAACACGTAAAGGTTTTGTTGGAGAAGGACGATTGGGCTACCAGCTTGCTAGATGCATGACACTGTATAGATATAGTGAAGAATCCGATAGACATTCGAGCAGCCTTCTTGACCATAGTCAGGCATTATCTGATAAGCCCAGACAGGGGTCAAGTATTCCGCTAAAATTGCTGTATTCTATCAATGCTATAAGTACAAAAGTTAAAATAGATATTTGAGCGCCAAGATAGCTAGAACTCTCAAGAAGATACAGGGTTACTAGTCAAATTGAACATCGTACTTCTTGCNATCCGATAGACATTCGAGCAGCCTTCTTGACCATAGTCAGGCATTATCTGATAAGCCCAGACAGGGGTCAAGTATTCCGCTAAAATTGCTGTATTCTATCAATGCTATAAGTACAAAAGTTAAAATAGATATTTGAGCGCCAAGATAGCTAGAACTCTCAAGAAGATACAGGGTTACTAGTCAAATTGAACATCGTACTTCTTGCGCAGAGTTTCGCCGTAGCGCCAGAACATAAGAGGTGCGATAGACACTACAATGGCAATGAATCCAAGAAGTGAGTTCCCCTAAGGAGATTTGTTAGTATCAAATGAGGTACATTCAAGAGAAACTAACCCATCCATAACCAAGAGCAGAATACAGCGGTAGCCCAGCGATTGGGAGACACCCACCGACTATGCTACGTATGACACTTGTAGCAGCCAGAGCGCTTGCCGCATAGGTTGTGAAGGCATCGATCATGTATATCTGAGTGGGGAGCTACTGCGCGTTAGTGTGAGAGAATACTGAAAAGAAATCGTTTCTTACAAATGAGAATATCAGTCCTGCCCCTGAGAATCCCGTGAAGATTATAGGAACTATCCAGTGAACCTCATACTCTGCTGTCCAGCCGTATACGAAAAGCCCGATGGGAAGAAGTGGTATTCCAAGGATAATAGGAAGTAATCGATATCTATACAGTTAGTGATGTTCGTTGTTTTTAAAGACATGCTTACTCGGGCTTAGACTCTCCGTATTTCTTGGTAAGGCGGTCTTGAAGCCAGTCACTCAACCAGGAGAGAACCACCAATGCAACAATACAGCCAATTCCCACTCCAAGGAAAGAAAGTCCAAGAATATCAATGCCAAACCCGTACTGCTCTGTGAACACCGTGGAGAAAGTGGTAAAGAGAAGATATAGGTAGCCGTATATCAATGCGAGATATAGGGAGAGCCCAGTGACGATAGGGCTACGGATAAGCATCCGCATTGGTCTCATAAGCGCTCTGAATAGTACTTGACCGACTTTCAGTGCCTCTTTATTATGGGTCATGTCTGTATCCTTAGCTAGTTTTCGCTGGATCGTGGGGTGGTGGGATTCGGTGAGGAAGAAGAAGGTCACGACCGTGAGGACTCCTTTCTAAATGCCAATGGTTAGCACTGAGCGTTGAACATGAGATTGCACTTACAAAGATGGCCATGATCCAGAACACCCATCTCCATCCGAGATCCTTCGCAACGAAGCCACCTATTACAGGTCTATCGGACTGGTTAGTACCCCGATATTTGGTAGACAAAGTAAACGTACCCAATTACAGGACCTAGGAAGTAACCAGTGAAGAATATCGACATCACAAAGCCTCTTTTCGGAAGCTCGACCTGATCAGCAATACTACCACCCCCGATATTCATCGGCCCAGCACCAAAGCTCCCAGCAATAAATCGAAAGACAATAAACGTAGCGATATTTGGTGCAAGAGCACTACCGATCGAAAAGCCAAGCGTGACAACATTACAAATATTGAGCAGTAATCGCCGACCGTAAAGCTCTGACAGCGGTGACAGAAGCACAGGACCGAATGCAAAACCTAGAATGAAGATCGATACGACGAGGGATGTCACAGGTGGTCGAGTCTCGTGGAAGTCTTCTTTTAGGAGAGGAACGCCTGGGACGATGACGGACGATTCTAAGGGACTGATACGAAACTATGAGATATCGAAGATATGTGAGATTGGGGCAGACTTACGTGACAAAACCCAAGATAGATACAATTCCCAAGTTCAATGCTTTCCTCCATGTGTTCCAATTCTGAGGATTCTCAGGATCTCGTTCCCAATGGGTTGGGATGCCTGGTTGTTGCTTCTCAGCGTCCGATTCTGTCGACATTTTTGCACAAAGATGAGAACTAGATAAAAGACGGTAATTCTGACATCCTATATACTTTAAGCATTTCTTCTCTGTATAATAAACACAGCCACCGTATTTTCTACGAATTTCTAGATAAATTATGATGCCACCAAGCAAATCGTCGTTCGCTTTACGAAATTACCCGATTAGGAAATCTGGTACCTCGCTCAGCGACGGTCAGGTTTCACGCCTCATCGGAGTTTAGTAAGCTTAATCAAACCACNCTGACATCCTATATACTTTAAGCATTTCTTCTCTGTATAATAAACACAGCCACCGTATTTTCTACGAATTTCTAGATAAATTATGATGCCACCAAGCAAATCGTCGTTCGCTTTACGAAATTACCCGATTAGGAAATCTGGTACCTCGCTCAGCGACGGTCAGGTTTCACGCCTCATCGGAGTTTAGTAAGCTTAATCAAACCACAAAACGAGCTTTAGACAAGGGGAAATAGCTAAATATGTCTTTATTGTCTTCAATGCCGGGGAATATCACGTCTTAACGTTGACGCTCGGAGATTATGTCACACTCCACATCGCTCAGCGATGCTGAAGCTATAATGGTATAAGTGATTAAATAACACCGAAAGAACTCACTCGTTGAGGTGGGCTGTATAAAACCTTTGCAAGTAGACACCTATCGGGGCTCAAGTTCAAGCAAGAAAGACAACAAAACATCATCTAGCCCTTCATACGTCAAACACCACAATGTCAGAACTTTATACCCAAGTTCGACTCAGCGACGGAGCCAAACTCAACGTCTGCCTCCTCGGGGCCGATAACAAGTCCAAGNCCCAGGGATTAAAAAAGGATGCCGAAAACATGGGGCTCCGGGACTCTCGTCACACACCGGCATAAAAGAGGACTTTAAGTTTCTCACAGACAGGTTCCGTGTTCTCGTGTACGATCTTCGAGGTAGTGGAGACAGCGAGGTCAAGACCCCTTTCACTGATGAGCAGTGGGTGTCGGATCTTGAAGAGCTCAGGTAAGTGGCGGTTGAGCGTGTGCCTTAAGAATCGTGGTTAATGGTCTTTACAGAGCTTGGGTAGGAGACGAAAAGTTCATCCTTGCTGGAGGTTTTCGGCGAGATTTTGGGAAACCGAAT
>WEYU01000114.1:0-11785 GCA_011036685.1 Fusarium cf. nygamai | reverse complement strand
AAATATACTTAAAAACTAAGCCGAAAAACCTGGTCGCCTTCTGGAGGACCCAGTGGATCGCTGATTGTTACTGCCAACAGCGATAACGGTATCTACATCAACACCAACCTCGGCGCTGCGGGCTCTTGGATTTACTATGACATTCCTCAGCCTGGTGCGTATTCGCGACAGGCTATGGTTATGGATAACCCCGATTGGTTGTATGTTATGAGTGCTGGATACCTCAATGGTGATAACTGGGTCACCGACAGCGTCTTTAAGCTCCCCAACCTGTCTTAGATATGCTGGCTCTAGTTATTTTCTCTAGAGGCGAGGAGGTGTCAGACAGTTTGTTATAGATAGTTAATCGATGAATTATGAAGAACTGGCCGTTATCGCAATAAGTATTGCCCTATTTAAACTCTCGTTGCAGTTCCTTGTTTGAGAGATAGCGTCTTGGCATTAGTCAATCCGTGGCCTGACTTTACAACCAACAGCACAAACAAAATTAAATTATCGCTAACCTTTCCTAAAGTGAAGCATAAACTCTCCACTTTGCGGACTATTCGGCGATAATCTAGGCAGAAGCCGACTCCATATAACAGAACCAACAGCCGTGAACCAACATGTTCAAATAATAAAATTACATGCACTTCCACCTTCTGAGTTTCTTGTAATTTGCTTCTCTCCTTTTCTCAACGTTCACATTCATTTTCAAGATGAGGGCCGTCACCTCCGCGAAACGCCTTATCCGGGTCGTGTGGGCCTACATCAGATCAGCATGCCGTTCCATAAAGAGTATCGTGTTGATGTTGCTCCCTTTCTACAGCCTCACAATAATACTCGGCGTCTATCAAGGCATCATCATCGCACTGTGGTACTCCGAGTCTAAAGAACAAACCGCCCGATTCCTCTTGAAAAATGTCCTCGAGTACAAGATNAAAATAAAGAGTATCGTGTTGATGTTGCTCCCTTTCTACAGCCTCACAATAATACTCGGCGTCTATCAAGGCATCATCATCGCACTGTGGTACTCCGAGTCTAAAGAACAAACCGCCCGATTCCTCTTGAAAAATGTCCTCGAGTACAAGATCACAGAGTATTTCGATGAGCCTTACGATAATTGGTCTAATGTCGCACCTGTATTTCATATACCGCAAATCATAAACCCTCTCAAATGGACAGATCAACTAGGACTCAAGAGACCTACCGTTTCGGGTTTTGGGGACGAGTACGAGTTGGCAGGTCTGGGCCATTTATACCGAAGAACGCGTCGTTTTCCAGAGACACAGCAGTGGCATCACTGGATCTATATGTCAGCGCAGCAAGAGCCCTGGAGACAACCTGATGGCCCGATCCTGCACGATCCTTGGGACAAAGCATTCGTGGAGCTCTTGGAGTACAGGGACAAATATGATGCCATGGGGCGATCAAACTTCCTTTATANACCTCATGTGAAAAAAATTGGCCGAAAAGGCCCGATCCTGCACGATCCTTGGGACAAAGCATTCGTGGAGCTCTTGGAGTACAGGGACAAATATGATGCCATGGGGCGATCAAACTTCCTTTATATATCATGCCAAAAAAGCTTCCTCTGCGGATCCTGGCGAGTTGCTGCTCCAGCACTGCTGCACTTCACCACAGAGGGGAACAGAAGCCGATTGACTGGTGACTCACCTGATCTCCCGACTTACACACGTGTAAACACGCGAGTGTTCGAACTACCCCTTCGCCAAACAGCCATACCTGGTGTCTTCCCAAGCCACTTTGAACAGATGAGATCTCTCACAGCAAGCAACTCAACCTTCTGGCGAACACAACGTACATATTCACATTTCCATCAGGTCCTAGGCCAAACAAGCCCGGTGCTGAGGGATGCAGAAACAGCATATCACTGGACCTATGGCTTGCTGGTCAAGGCGGAACATAAATGGATTCGCTTATGGGCAATTGAGGATACAGCCTTGCGGGGATATATCTTTTTACTTTCTTTTGCATTATCTACATTCCCAACGTACCTGTACAAGTTCGCTCCCACAAACTGGGCTAGCCCGGGACCCGGACCAGAGCACAAAAGCAAAGATCCGCTAGCGCGAACACTTCAGAGCTTGGTGGATATGCTGAGCGCAGAGGAAAAAGAGAAGTTTAGAAAGACGGATCGCGGGAAGAAAATACTAGGGTTGGCAGAGACAGGGCTTAAAAAGGAACAGTGGAATACTAGGGAAGAGGTTCTTAAGGATATTGCTAATGCACTAGGGTTAAATAAGCCTTAAAAGATACTAGACCTTTAAGTAAACAATATACATATAGACTATCATAACTGTGAATATTGTTTCTGTTTCTCTCAGGGCCCTATAGCACCAGAGAGTTACTACCTAAGGACTTGGTATATTTAACTAAAATTATATGAGGCGGAGACCCTGGGTCGGCGCTGGTAGCTAATACTAATTATATCCTCGTTCGTTCAAACACAGGTCTATAAATAGCTCTTAAGTCAGACTAGTCGAACCATTGAAGTAATTAACAGCATTGGTATCTGAGAATAATTATGATATGACTGAATTTGTTTTCGATCCTCTCCATCATGAAAGGACGGTTCTTTTATACCAGTTAATGCAAGACCTGCTGTTAGGAATGGCTCGAGCATTTCCTGCATTGGCCTGTGAAAACATATCTAGCCGTCATTAGATTACAGCTAAGGGGGTATGTGGGCAGCCTAAAATTATATGAGAACTTACAGACGGAGATGGTTGTCCTCTGATGGCCTCAGTATAAACTGGTGGTGTTCTTAGATATTTCATCACTTTTACATAGGAATGAAATTCTTGAATGCCAGTATCAGGATTCTCAAGGATTTCCACTGCCCGATGAGCACCAGGCTTATGGAAGCATGGATGCAGATTCGCCATCACAAACCTAGTTTTAGGGTACTTACATTAGCACTAAAGTGGAGTAAGAAGTATTTCTTGTATATTCAAAGGGAACAGCTTCTCGCTGATAATAACTTACCTTCCAGAGGATTTCATAACCTTCGGCAAAAATGCCGCTAATGATTGCAGATCAGCAAGATCCGTCAACAGCATGCTCGCAGTCACAACGTCGAATTCTCTATTATATACAAAAGTTAGCTGCAAGACCTTTCAATTCTGTCGACGCGACTACTTACTCGGGATGTTGAGAGGCGAAGGTGTTGAGGGCCACCGGGTCCATAAGATCCAGCTTTTGGAACACAATGCTCTTGCCACTCGCGCTAGTCCTTGCTTTTGCCTGATCAAGTTGACGTTGGCTAATATCCACGCCAATTACAGTAATTCCAGGGCCAGCCATCTTCCTCGCGATAATGCCGTTGCCTGTAGCAAGATCTAGAACCTTGTAACCAGGCCTGACGAGAGACATCTGCTCCAGTGTTGGAATGAGAAGCTGGAGGTACATGTCGTTGCCGTCGGCTATGACCTTATCCCAGTACTCGGAAATTCTGTCCCAACTCTCAAGGTTCCTGGAATTGTAGTCGCGCAGCTCCTGCTCAGAAGCCATTTTTGGAATAAGCCACCAGAGGTATGGAATTGAGCAAGTTCAGGAGGCCTCATAATTCTCTCGGTGTATTCCGTTAAATAGATGCATGCAGATAGAAAGATTGCGCACATGCGGCTGAAGTCTGACTGAGGGGAAAAGAAGAAGCGGTGTAAAACTCTGCTCAATTGCTCAAGGCCATTGGTCAGTTCCAAGCCTTTTGTCTCAGCTTCGATCGACTGCATATTTTTTTTCGCTCCCTTGGCCCCTCTCATTTCGCAGCTGAAAGTAATGTCACTGTATGGATGGAGGTTTGTAGTGGCAGCGATATACAGATACCGTAAACTATCAACTTTCCCTTCGTTTTATTTAGCGGTCTTACTTTGAGGCAAGCAAGGCATGAGACAGCGAAATCCAACTTTTTCCAGAGCGCTATAGGAGGAATTCTAAGCTAGAAAGATTTATTTGTATGCAATCTATATGTATCGCCTGTTATACGCGAAACTCTGATAAGAGACATCCCTTGAGTCATAGCCCCTTATTGCGTCCCGACGGGTCATGGAGAAAAGAGGCTTGAGGTAAAGCGTCTGGCCACCTTCGCTGTGATATACTTTCGGAAGCTTCGCCACAGCAGGCCCACATAAGTATTACGTGAGACGGCGGGGGCGAAGCAATTTACTACACCCTGCTCTTGCCTAGTACTTAGGTATTTAGGTTAGCATTTCTTCCGCGAGAGCAATTCTCCCCAGTCTTTCTTCTTTGACTCTAAATTCTACGATATAAACGTACGTTAGTCCGTGATGTCTCGACCTCTCCATGACTTGCCGCTCGATCAACATGAGAAGTATCTTGTTCGCGTCAAGAGCAAACTTGACGGCAACCTAGTTCTGCCGCACACGATCGAGTCCGGTGACCCTTATTACATCGGCACTGTCTACGATAAGCTTCCATCACCGGCATCACTTGAATGGGAGATTGATACGTGAGCCAACAGCCAGAATTTCAAGCAGCTAACATCGCACGATGTGACTGACTCTTGCTTCTACAGAACGAATAGACCCTACTTACAGCACCTCAAATCTCTTTCATCGGCTTGGCCATCGCTACGATACCTTGCGGACTGGATGGAAGTGACACATTCGCCAGTCAAGTGGAACTTGATTAAACATAGAGAATCGAATATCCGCAGTCAACGAGCTCAGAGAACCAACATTGCCATTATTGACTTTCCCCGTGGCTTGAGCCCGCCAGGGAATACAAGTGTCCAAACATTAAACAACATAGATGCACTCTCGAGGGTTCTCCGAGATGATACTGTCTCAGATGATCAAGCCCGCTTGCTAATTGTCGAGGACCTCTCGAGAGATGTGATAGAACTGCTTGGGAGCCATTTCGATATTAACCCATTCTTTTTCAGGGAGCATATCAATGACTACTCATGGTATAATACTCGTGATCGCTGGGTGGAGCTCCCTATACTCTCAAAAGTGTCAGATACAAGACAGTTTTTTACTCTACGGTATCTACAAGCGCGTTACTTCCTGAATCGAAAGTCATTCGAAGAAGCTACGAGGCAAGCTGCGGCATTTAATGTCCTTCGGCGACTTGACGAAGACAGGAATCATACTTTGCTATTAGATGCAGATGACGCTTGTACAGCACTCATCAGGAGCAAGGCATCTTTTTGGTTTCAAACCGCCAAGCCTGGCAAGAGCGGTATAATAGGTATAACTTGCTCTCAAATGTCTTTACATGAAACTTGATTCTAATGTTGATTTAGGTATTCTGCTCGTTGACCCCGCTATCACAGAAGGTTATCCGTTGTGGGGAGCAAAACCGAACTTTGAGGATCCGCCATCAATGTTCCACACTAAGCCTTTCGACTCGCCTCCAAGATCCATGCTGGAAACTGTTGTATACTGGACGCGACATATGTCACACACGGACATTACTTCTCTCTCATCTAATCCAATTGTTATGGTATCCGGCATGGCCCATTTGGTCTGTGCTGAATGGCTCCGACTTTGTCAGTATATACCAACAAGACTTGAACAGGTCGAATGGGAAATACAAAACCCTGATTTCCGGTTGGATCCGAGAGGAATTGACTCATCCCTATCAAAGCTGCACCCATGGCGTCGTTGGCTTCCTCAATACCGAACCATGTTAGCGGAGAGCAAGAGAAACCTGTTTGACGGTTGCTCCTCAGCCCTGAATAACAGCTTGCCCAATCTCCAGCAAGATTTTCATGCTATTGAGAATAATATCAACGAGCTGCAGCGTCGTATTGATAAAATTGTTGCCGTTACTACTGCCATCATCTCCATTGAGGAGAGCCGCCGAGCCATTACCCAGAACCAGTACATCGGGCGACTAACATATCTTGCGATGGTTTTCGCTCCACTTTCATTCATTTCAAGTCTTTTTAGTATGACAACTAACCTTGACGACCTTAAAGAAACACTTTGGATTTACTTCTGTGTCGCGATTCCTGTTATTTTATGTATATTCCTTATAGTAAATATAGATACAATAGTAAGTAGGTATAAGAGTATAAAACAATAAAGCTATAATTTCAGATACTAAATAAAGAGATATATTATTTAATATTAATAAGAAGATAATTTAAGAGATCTTTAATGCTCTAGGAATAGATAAAGAGGAGAAGGTCAAGAGTCAGTAGCGAAAGATATAACTAGTGNCACTTTGGATTTACTTCTGTGTCGCGATTCCTGTTATTTTATGTATATTCCTTATAGTAAATATAGATACAATAGTAAGTAGGTATAAGAGTATAAAACAATAAAGCTATAATTTCAGATACTAAATAAAGAGATATATTATTTAATATTAATAAGAAGATAATTTAAGAGATCTTTAATGCTCTAGGAATAGATAAAGAGGAGAAGGTCAAGAGTCAGTAGCGAAAGATATAACTAGTGTTTTAGACTTTTACTTTAAAGCACATTCAGTACTTGCAGAAGAGTACTATACGGAAATAGAGTGAACTACGTACTACGCTAATTGCTGAGTGTTCCCTTTTTAGATACTGTAATGAGAAGACCTATATAAGACCAAGCCTATGCTGATTTAAGAAGTTAATAAGAGAAATCTCATGTTAACCTCTTAATTGGTTGGCTAATGTGAGAAAGCGTAAGAAGGTAGGAACTACACTGTAACAAGTAAGTATAAGAAAGTATATAACTTGCAATGTGAGCTCTTGGGACTTTTCCACCAATATTAGATTACTTGGTTTTATCTATCCATTTCCCTTCTACCACAACATGCGTTCTTTCTTAACCTATCCCACAGAGGCTGGAACCGCAATCTCGACATTGCACGCCAATAACCCCAAAACAACTGCCGATTCTATCATCAACACCCTAGAGAGAGATGGAGCCTTGATAGTTGAAGGCATAGCTTCTAAATCTCTATGCGAACAGATCCGAAACGATCTTAAACCACTGTTTAACTCAGATGTCAAAGATGATTCCGGCTTCTTTCCCCCCACCACCAAGCGCGCAACTGGTTTCTTCACTACCTCAGACGCATGTGTCGAACTAGCCATCAACCCTCTGTTCCAGTCCGTTGCTGAAAAAGTCCTGGGTAGTAAGTACACATACTGGGAAGGTCAAGAGCAGTTGACGGTTTTTGGAATGCCATACATTGCTAGTGCTGTTGCGTTTCGTGTTGAGCCTGGTGGGAGGCAGCAGGCTCTTCATAGGGATGATTCGGATTATCATCCTAGGAATTGTGACATGCCAGTGATGCTGGGTTGCGTGACGGTAAGCTCGGCTTCTTTCACTAAACAGGTCGGACAATTAACGTCGCTAGGCTTTGACCAAGACGACAAAGGAGAATGGCGCGACTATTGTCATTCCAAAGAGTCATCTCTGGGTCCTGATAGATGCCCACTCAACGAAGAGGCTATCGCCGGAGAGCTGGAGATAGGTGGTGCAATGCTCTTCCTCGGCAACGTTTATCATGCAGGGGGAGCCAACATCACCAAGTAAGTCTACGACAAAGTTTCTCGTATCCTCCAAGCTAACATTGAAAGGTACGACGCCCGAGAAACAATCGGTATGTTCATGTGCAAGGGAACCTTGAGGCAGGAAGAAAACTAGTACCTGAGTATTCCCCCAGAAGTTGCCAAGACTCGAAACTTTCCCCCCAAGATGCTCAGATTGCTAGGGTATGGTATTTGTCCACCGGCTTTGGGCTTCTACAAGTATCGAGATCCGATGAAGGTCATCTTTGGAATCGAGGATGAAGAGACTGTCAAGAAGTAAATAGTTTTAACCTTATACTGCTAGTATTCTTCTACCGAGATTACCCCATTGCTTTGCTAGTATGCGCTAGTCTGTATCTCTACTGCTCTAGAATGTCTCGAGAAAGTTAAGAACATCTCCATGGTGTTTAAATCTTGTAACTTCAGACAAGCTCTCGTATAGACTTCTCACGATGAGTTGCCTGTAATCATCCCCGTAGGATTCTGTCCCGGTAATGAAGATTGGCCACGCGAGGTTGTGAATCCACCCATGTAGATTCTCCATACCTGTCAGTAGTCGAAACAAGTCGCCTAGACTGACGGTCTCTTCCGGGCCATATTGATGGCCCAGACATCTTGCAGTGTACAGCAGTGCAGCATTATGGTAGGCATCGACAAGCCGTATAAAGTCCCCTCGATCAGCACTCAAGTATATCCCGCTGCTGCCAACTTCGATCAATGTCTCCCCTCGCGCTTGAACAAACTCGCCCCTCCAATCGCGAGTTGAGTCCTGAGCTGAACCGCCACGAGATATGAGCGTCGCATCATGAAGAAGTCGTAGATACGCCGAGAACGACCTATCATCCCCATACTCAACGGGCCTAATCGCATCCTGCACATCTGTCGCGTCGAGAATAGTAGTACAAGCGAAGATATCATACATAGAAAGCTGGTTCTTCAAGAACCGGAAAAGGTTACTCTTGGGAAAGCCCACGGTGGACAAGGTGTTGATTTTCGGCCGAGTTTTCTTTCGATGAAAGTCAGCAGCATCTGCACCGCCTGTATGAGCTAGCTCGGAGGATGACAGAACCATCATCGACGAAAGCATCCATTCTGCTGTATTGGCTGTCACTGTGAGCTGAGGGTGTGCGGTCATGTCGTAAACGCCACGCATAATCATCGATAAGACATCGTCTCTATCTTTCTCATATACAGTTGATGGCGTGAAGTCTCTTGCTGCGTGCTGAGCCGAGACAGCGCATATAGCGAGACGGACTGCTTCATTGATCTGAGCCAAGGGTAGAACCTTTGTTCGGTAATAGTCCTTCTCCGAGTCGATCCAGACCATTAACCCGGCGATATTCTTATCATAATAATCCAACAGTTGTTGAGTGTTGTTGTTGAGATTTGGCGAGGAAATGGATACTGGAGACTCGGGGACAGGAAATTGAACACCTCGAAGATGCCCACGGATAGCAACGCCTTGAACCCATCGAAGTCTCTGACCATAACCAGGGCAGGTAAATCCCCTGCCGAGACATTTCTGACAGCTCGGTTGGCCAAGATCGCAGATAATCCTTCGCTTCGAGCAAACCGAGCAACCTATTATAGCATAAGTCTGTGAATGGCTCTATCTTCAGATATCATAAACTCACCTTTGCCCTTTCGCCGTGGCATTACGGGTTTCTCTGACGTGATGCTTCCCGTCACTGTTGGAGTATTGGCTGAAATCCACATACCCCGCAGTTATATCACGTGTTTTAGTTTGTATCAGTCACTATCCGTACTTTACTAAGTATGTTAATTTAAGAAAGATGATTAATTGAGTAATAAGGCATTAATCGCAGTGGCTATAACAAGTGCGTCCATTGCTACCTGACAAGGAAATCAACAGGGTAGTCATGCAGCTTAGCGACGAGTTGGAGACCAATCTTGTACTGTTATATAGCAAACTGATTAGTAGTGTTTTATAAGATTAGTTAAGAACCTTGTGTAGGATCAGGTGCTTCAAGGTATACAAGTCTTCTTCAAAGCTCTTGCAATGTGCCTCCCCTTTCGTATCCTCGTGGCTATCCACTGTGTGCAATAGCCAGTCTAATCTTAGTCAACTCGTGTCACGCAAGATCTTTCAGCCAACATTATAGAAGCGGGCCAGAGCAAACTCACGCCAATGTCTATCCAAGATTGCGACAGACAGCTTGAGGCGTTTTCAGTTTATAACCCTTTAACTGCAGCCAAATGTGACATTGATTGATGCTTCTCTATACGGATTCTGCTGCGATCTAGTGAGATATCTCTTAATGGAATCCCCCGAAAATAACAGATAAGAGCTGTTCCATACGGAGTACACATCACAATACCAAAGATCGTCTTGCCACAGCAGGAACTGACTGCTCCATTTGCCATTTAATTTCCGATGAAGTTGATTACCTGAGCTGCATATCATGCCGACTCAGATGGTACTCAACTTACCCTGCACTTCTACACATGGAAGGCCTTATTAAAGATGTCTATCTCAAATTATACGGTATAAAGGAATCGATATACCCGCCAAACAATAAAGTTATCATTAAGGATACTATTCGAAATGNGACTGCTCCATTTGCCATTTAATTTCCGATGAAGTTGATTACCTGAGCTGCATATCATGCCGACTCAGATGGTACTCAACTTACCCTGCACTTCTACACATGGAAGGCCTTATTAAAGATGTCTATCTCAAATTATACGGTATAAAGGAATCGATATACCCGCCAAACAATAAAGTTATCATTAAGGATACTATTCGAAATGCATAGTGTCTAGTCCCTGTGCTTAAATCATATCCAGTAATGACTGAGACCCTGACTACTGTCTATAAATGGTTGGATATCTGCATAAGCAGCCATAAGACGTATGCGAGTATAAAGAAGATAACCCCCCCCCCCCACCCCCTACCTAAGCCTCTGCTGGATATCTCAGATACCTCTAATCACAATATACATATAAGTATTTAGGTCTGGCAGTTTAAGTTTTCAGCTACTGCCTTGACAAGGACAAGAACAGATTTTCTAGATTCTTTTTTGCCATAGGTTTCAAGAAAACTCCTCTGACCTGACACAATATTCAATTTCAGAAAGTGTCTAGCCGCTTGAGGCTATTACTCGGAGTAAAGCATCCAAGTATGAGTAATTGCAGGATTGTTCATACTGCAAGCTCCATACCTCACAGACCTTTCAAAATGTATTATTTTCAGGTGAGACTTATAGCTAAGAGCTTAAATCAGCTGACAGAACTTAGTAACTTTTGAAAGTCCCTGGCTAACTTTGCCGCCCCCTGGTCCTGATAAGCCCAGTAACCTATCGCCAGCATCCATTCTTGAATTTGACTTTTGTTGTTAGACAAAAGGGTTCGAGTTTTGCAGATACATTGATTGTCTTGTTAATTCTTCTGCCGTCGGTGAAGACACGATGCTGATGGCGGCGGCAATTCCGTAGTGGATGTACCCACATAGCCTGAATGGCGCTGCACTAACAACTACCGAGGACTCGGTTCAGGTCTCGGGTTCTAGACTCTAGAGATTTTGTTTCACATACAGTCTCTTCTTGCCCTTATAGGCTTGGCCCCGTCGAACTTTGCTGACTAGTCCTCGTAAACTAAGTGGCCTGTTATCGGCATTTAGTCTTCTCGTTCCTTCTTCCATTATAGTTAGATTTACTAAACTTAATATCTCGTATCTTACCCAGACAGACGCGAATATTACTATACAAATGGCCTAGGCTAATTCTGGAGGCAATATGCAACTAGCCGACCCAATTAGCTATTAGTCCAGAGTCTCGTATTCTGTAAACTTAATGCTTAAATCTTAATACAAAAAAGTAACAGCCTTATCTGCTATACGGCATCCATGCCAGTTTCCTATTAAATGCCAGAACAGCTAGTACTGCTCTCTCCTGTTATTATCACTACCTCTATGCCGAGCCTTCCGTAAGCTATATTAAAGTTCTCGTAATAGTAGTAATATAATCTTTTTTTTATTAATGAAGATAAATTAAGGCTAACTTTATTACTATTAAAAACTTAAATAGACTGATTATTACTTAAAGTCTTAAATTCCTACTTTACCACTGCTAAAAGTCAAATCTTTTAACTCTTAACTCTCACAAACACTATCTGTCTTTTCTATTACACAAACACAACTTGTTTATATCTTTACAATCCTTTACCTATAACATATCTATCTCAGCACCATGGCGTCTTTTAAACTCCGTCAATTTATATCAGCCCTCTTTCTTCTTTTTGCCTTTGGCTTAGCCGCGCCTGTTGACG
>WEYU01000113.1:0-11826 GCA_011036685.1 Fusarium cf. nygamai | reverse complement strand
GCCGAAAAGTCGTTTCAACATGGTGAAAGCGTTTCTAACTGGTTGGTGTAGGCTATGTGGATCCAACTGCGGCTGACGTTTGCATGGGTTTTTGTGGGGTACACGTGACGTAACCGCTAGGGTCGTAACAGCTAGGTAGTCTACTATAGATCCTTATTATTTAAGTTATTAGATTTTTATTTTTACAGTTTATTTTTTATCTATAATACTAAAAGTATTTTTAAGTTTATTCTTAAAGTTTTTATACTTATTATAAATATATTTAGTATTAACTTATTATTTTTCTTTAAGGTAGTTAATATAGTTATAGATAATAGGTTCTATAAGTTATAAAGCTTTATCCTTAAAGAAGCCTATTTTATATCTAATCTTAAGTTCTTTAGTAGTAAATTAAATAGGATAATATATCTAATAACTTTAAAGACTAGTAAAGAATCCTTAAAGTTTATCTATATTACTATTAAATAGTTTAGGCTAATAAAGTTAAAGGATTTCTCCTAGGTCTTTACTAGTAGCTATAAGGGCTACAGTATACTTAATATACTCTTTATAAAGCTTTTAACTTTTCTTAGCTTCTACTTTTAGGGCCTTTATAAGGTTTATAAAGTTAGCTACCTTCTTTTTTAGGTCTTTAATTCTATTTTAAGAGACTCTAGTATTATTTTTAGCGTTACTTCATAGCTTATTATATTACTATCTAAGATATTTAAGTCTATATTTAAGCTTTATAACTTCTTCTTTATAAGTATTTAAGTAAGCTAAGGTAATATCTCCCTTATCTTCTTTATTAATATCNATAAGGTTTATAAAGTTAGCTACCTTCTTTTTTAGGTCTTTAATTCTATTTTAAGAGACTCTAGTATTATTTTTAGCGTTACTTCATAGCTTATTATATTACTATCTAAGATATTTAAGTCTATATTTAAGCTTTATAACTTCTTCTTTATAAGTATTTAAGTAAGCTAAGGTAATATCTCCCTTATCTTCTTTATTAATATCTATAGGAACGCCTTCTATATTAGGGGGAATTTCCTGCTAAGGCTAGTACTATATATATTTTAAGTTAGAAAGTTAGACTAGAGTAATAAGTACTATTATATTTATATTACTTAGCGTTATATAGTATAGTCTAAATAAGAGCTATTAATATATAACAGTTAGTTCTTAACTATAAATAAACTAAGCTATACTAGGTTTATTATTAGTAGATTATATAAGATATATAACTAAGCTTATTAAAGTATTATATCTCTTAATAGTAGATTTAATATATATTAGGCTTAATTAATATAAAGAAGTTTTATTAATAGCTAGTAAGCTTAAATCTATAAAAGTATAAATAAATATATTTTATATACTTAGGATATTTATATAGGAGTAATAAGATATAAAGTTATTATCATTCTTAAAATAAAGTGTTCCTAGAATACAGTCAGTCTAATATTAGTCGCTCCTATAAGGATTAGTCTAATATAGGTTATACTGTCTAGGAGTTATTTCTAGATACCGCGACTGTATTAATTAAAAATTATAGAGCCCTTGCTTATATATAATATAACCGCTAGGGTTATAATATAAATAAGATACTATTAAGGTAGTAACTAGATATTAATATTACTGCTATTTAAGATAATTTAATATATTAAAAAGCAGGCTAGTTATTTATTAATAAAATTAAAAATAACCTAATAGATATATAGAAAATACACTTTTATATATTTTAAAAGTTATTATTCTATAATATACTTTTTAAAAAATCTAAATACTAAAATATAAAGACTTATTATAAGTATTTAAGTATTAGTATTAAGCTTAATAAATCTGCTTTTATAGTAATTTACTTTAAAGCCAGTCTGCCTAACTAAAGTACTAAGGTAATAAGTATTTAATACTTAAACTTAAAGCTATCTATATATAATATATTCTTTTATAATAAAAGGATAATTATTATTATTAGTTATAATAAGGCCTATATATCTAACTATTATATAATAAGTATTAATATAACCTTTATATAATACCTAGACTACTGGACTTTATAGCTTTTTAAAAAGTCCTATAAAACAGTTTATTATTCTTAAATAGGGCTACTTCTAATAAGCTATATATTATTAATAAAATAGTAAAATATTAGTAAAATAATACTTTCTTTTACTTTTAGTTAACTTAGTAAGCCTTATATTTACTACCTTTTAACTATAAAGAGAATTAAATAAATTACTTATTAGCACTTTATTACTAAATACTATAGTAAGAAGGTCTATTATATTTAAAATAAGGTAAATTATTAAAGTAAGCTTTAAAAGACTAATATTAAGTATTTAGCGCTTTTATAGCTACTTTAATATATATTACGCTGCCTAAGCTACTTAATATTACTACTCTAGAAATAGTTTATAATTTATATCTTTACTTTCTCCTTAAAACTAATAAAAGTAAATCTATTATACTAAAGCTAGATATAGTTTAATATAACTTAAAACTAATCCTTAAAGATTAATAAAAGAGAGGCTAGTAGCTTAAGCTATTAGCTATAGGCAATCTAACTAAAATAGTTAACTTTAGCTTAAATAATATCTTATTACTATCTTTTTTTAGCCTATTAAAGAGAGAATTTCTTAAGAAGCTTAAAAAGTATTTTAATTTTATCTTTAGGAGATAAGTATCTTATTAAAATAAAGGCTTAATTAAATACCTTTTTTAACTAAGAAAATATATTATTAAGTTCTATAAAGTAAATAGTACTTTATTTTTTAATACTAACTGTAAAGTAAATATAGCTATCTTTTTAATACTCCTCTAGCTATATAATATTATACTATATAATAGCTTTATTTATATTAGTATTTAAGAAAGAATATATAAAAGCTATATAACTGCCTATTTTTTTAATTATAATAATTTAATAAATCTATATTAATATTTATAGGATATTAAATATAAGTATAAATATATTAAAATAAGTCTTACTTATATATTTATTATACTAAAGTCTTTTTATAATATAAATAGTAATATAGCGCCTATTAAGGCAATTATTATAGAAGTAAAAGAGCAGCTTCTTTATAGAAATGCTATATTTATAATTAATAAGATATATTTAATAGGATTAGTAGGCCTTTAGGGGTTAGGCCTTATATCTTATTTAAGTTTAAAGAAAGGCTTTTTTATTTAAGTCTATACTTTTAGTAAAGTATATAAGGCTTCTAGTAATAAGCTTTAATTCTAAGTATAACTATAATTTACTATTAAATACTTATTTAAAGTTATAGCTATTATTTTATTAAGTAGAGATTATAAGTAAGTCTTACTTAATTATATTTATAGACTTATTTTCTTTACTACACTGACTTTTATAATACTTTATTAATAAATAAAGTTAATATTTATAAATATTATATTTATATTATTTAATATTATATAATATAGTTTAAATAAAGCTATTAATATATAATAATTAAAGGTTAATTATATTATATTAAGCTATATTAAGTTTATTATTAATAAATTATATAAAATATAATATTAAGCTTATTAAAGTATTATATCTCTTAATAGTAAATTTAATATATATTAGGCTTAATTAATATAAAGAAGTTTTATTAATANATTAAAGTATTATATCTCTTAATAGTAAATTTAATATATATTAGGCTTAATTAATATAAAGAAGTTTTATTAATAGCTAATAAGTTTAAATTTAGAAAAATATAAATAAATATATTTTATATATTAAAAGTACTTAAGTAAAAATAATAAACTATAAAGTTATTATTATTTTTAAAGTAAAGTATTTTTAAAATATACTTAATTTAATATTAATTATTTTTATAAGAATTAATTTAATATAAGCTATACTATTTATAAGTAATTTATAAATACTATAAGTATATAAATTAAAAATTATAAAGACTTTATTTATATATAATATAATTACTAGGGTTATAATATATAATATTATTTACTTTTAATAATATATTTTTAATATAAAAAGTTATATTTTATACTTTTTTTAAAAAGACTTTTTATAAAAATAAGATTATTTTATAAAGGCTAACTTTAATTTAAAGATTCTAGATATTATCCTTAGCTATTTAATACTTTAAAGTTACTTATTAAAGTAAGTTAGCTTTATTAAGCTAGGTTTTATAATTTATATTATTTACTTAAAGTAAAGGCAATTAAAAAGCTTTTAATAAATCTAATTATTAAATAGCCTTAAAAATAAAGCTATTATTTAAAAAGCTATTAATTAAGTTTTATTAATAAACCCTTTTAGTATTAAAAAGTCAAAATATCTCAATAATAATACGCAAGATATAGCCAATCAGGGTCTCAGATAAGAAGGTAATATAATAAGATGCTTATTTTTAGCATAACATAATATAGGCATCATACACTACGCCAAAAAACACAATAACCTTAATATAAAGTCTTAAGATTATATACTACTGCCTTAAACCTTATAATCTAAGTAAATAAGTAGCCTTAATCTATAAGTATAAAAAGATATTTCCCCTGGCCTTAGCAGGCTAAATGCCTTCTCTATTATTACCTTATTAAGGTAATTAATATTAAGGCTTTAACCTTAAAGGCCTAATTCTAAATAAGCTAAAAACTGTAAAAACTATTATAAGATATAGCACTATATAATTAGCATTAATAATAGCTAACCTAGCTATAATCCCCTAGGTATAGTAACTAATNAAGATATTTCCCCTGGCCTTAGCAGGCTAAATGCCTTCTCTATTATTACCTTATTAAGGTAATTAATATTAAGGCTTTAACCTTAAAGGCCTAATTCTAAATAAGCTAAAAACTGTAAAAACTATTATAAGATATAGCACTATATAATTAGCATTAATAATAGCTAACCTAGCTATAATCCCCTAGGTATAGTAACTAATTATTATATAACTAGTCTTCTAATAGATATTAATAAGCTTAAGTTTAAGACTATACTAGTCTTTTAATCCTCCTTAAGGTATTATAAAATTATAAGAGAATACCTATTATATATTAATAAACTATTAATAATATAATAAGTTAATCTTATAATCTTTAGCTATTAAGTATAGCTACTTAATATTAATAAAAATAAAGCTAAAAATAAAGCCTTTATTAATTATATTATAGATTAAATAGAGGTATTAAAAGACTTAATAAATTACCTATAATAGGGTTAATGCTTATTAAGGTAATAGTAGGCTTTTATTAATAGTATTATATTAGGCAGTAGTAATAGTCTATATTAGCTATAGTTTATAGAGTTAAGATATATAGTTATAGTAATTAAATTAGGGATATAAATATTATATTACAGGAATTAAGGGCTATTATAATATAAAGGAGGAAAAGTAAGAAAGGAAAGAGAGGAAAAAAGGTAAATTAGGAAATAAAGGTTTTAGCGTTAGGGGAAAAACTGTAAATATTAGCAGACTGAAGCTAGCTTAGCAGGTTAGTAATAGATTAGATCAGATTATAAGGCAATACAGTGCAGTATAAGGAACATAAATTAAGGGTAAATACAGCTAATTAATACTTGGGACCCTTTTAGTATAATAAACTATATAATAGAAATCTTACTTAGCTATTTAAATCTTTTAATTAAATCTAAAAGAATATAGCTTTTTAATTACTTAATACTTAATAATAGTAAGGGTATACTTTTTAATTTATTATAAAGTATTATATATTCCCTTTTTTATAAAGTAGCCTGCTATATTATAACCCTAACAGACTATTATATATACTATATATTTTTAACTAATTATTACACTTCCTATTAAAGATAATCAGCGCTAAGGCCTAATAATTAAAATTAATCTATTATAATTAGTACTAATTTACTTAGATTACTACTAATCTATTAATAAGTTTACTAATCTTATATAAATACTTTAAGTATATAGAATATATTTATTTACACTTCTATAAATCTAAGCCTACTAGCTATTAATAAAACTTCTTTATATTAATTAAGCCTAATATATATTAAATTTACTATTAAGAGATATAATACTTTAATAAGCTTAATTATATGCCCTATACAATCTACTAATTATAAACCTAGTATAGCTTAATTTAATACAGTTAGACTCTAAGTGTTATATACTGCCTTTATTATTAATTATAAAAAGCTTATTAATATAAATATAAGCTTATCTAGTTTTAGTAAGCTTAAGCCAGTAATAAGGATTACTATTAATTTTAGCTTTATAATTTTAATAAAGTGCTTAAGCTTATTATTTATTATTATTTAAATTTTACTTAATTATATTAAAGCTAGCTTAATATTTAAAAGTATTAAGCTAAAAGTAAAATAATTAAAGCTAGTAATAAAGTAGTTTATAATATAAGCTTTAATAAAAAGTATATTTAAAAAAGTAAAGTTAATAGTATTTTTATATAAGTTTATAAAGATATTTAAAGCATCTAAAGCTATTTTTTAATACTTAAAAAGTAATTATATAGCTATAGTTTAGAGTTAGGCCTGTTTGCTATATATAATATTTAGTATTAAAGTTACTTATTATAAAGTAATAATTAAGAATTAGCTATTATAATAAAGTATTTAATATATCTTTTTTATTATCTTAAAAATAGAAGTTAATTATTATTATATTATTAACTATAAGCTATAAGATATTATAGCTTTAATATAGTTAATTTTAATTTATTAAAAGCTTAAAGTCTTAATATAACGTAGTTAATAAGCGAGCGTCGCAGATAAGCAAGTGTCGCACTTTCCTTAGCCTTTTTAACCTATAGCTTAAAAGCTTAAGCTATAGTTTAAAAAGGCTAGCTTTTACTTACTAAATTCCTCTCTAAATAACTTAAGAACTATTTAATAAGTCCTTATATTATAACTACCTTTACTATATATACTATAATATTAACTACTTAATTACTTTAACCTTTTTTAATTACTACTTTTTAATAATTTAGCTACTACTTAAGTATTAATATTTATCTAATTAATTACTTATAATACTTCTTATATACTTATAGCCTCTCCTTTTTATAATCTAGTCTTTTTTACCTTATAATACTAACTTAATATCTTATTTATATTTTAAAGATTATAAAGCTTAGCCTTTAATAAAATAACTTTATATATAATTACCTTTATTACCTTAATAGCTAACTTTAAAGCTTTAATAATAAACTCTAGGGAGCTATTATAATACCTTTTAATTTACTTTTTAAGGTATTTAAACTAAAATCAGGCCTTAATTATTATCTTTAGAGTCTTTAAAGCCTATAGTATTAATAATTAAATAGCCTTTTTAGGAGGTATTAGGGTCTATAGCTATATATTAAGCTTTAAGATTATAGTTTTTAGATTAAGAAAAGTGAATCTAGCTCCTTTAAAACCTCTTTAGATATTACTTTTTATAAAAGTAGCTTTAAATATAATATAAAAGGCTAGAAAGAACTTAATTTTAAAAATATAAGTTATAAAGTATTTAATTAAATACTTTATTTTTTAATTATAAGCCTTTTTTAGCACTATAAAGCACCTAATATTAAATGGCTAAAGTAAGTAAGATATATAAGTAGGTATATAGAGCGTAATAATCTTATAATCTTAATAATATCTTTTAAAATTAGCTAAGTAGTGGCTTTTATAACTATTAAGGATCTGGAGATAATAGGGACTAGTTAATTAGTTAATTATAGATTAATTAAAATGCTTTAGCTACTTAAGACCTAGCTTATTATTTATCTACTTATTTTAACTTATTATAATAACCTAATCTAGTAAGAAGTTATATTCTTAATATTAATTAGTAAAGTAATATTAGCCTATACTAATAATAAATAATATAATTACTTAACTTTCTATATTAATTACCTGAATTATAATAATCTATTTATAATTTTTAAGCTATATTAATTTTAACTTTCCTTATATTTCTAAACCTATAATAGCTATTCTAGCTATAATAAGGCCTATTATAAAGCCAGTCTTATTAAAGTTTTAGATATTATTTAATTAAATACTATACTTTATAATTATATTTTATATAAGCCTAAACTAGCTATAAATAATAGTTAGATCTTTATATTTAGCTCTTTAATAGTTATATCTTTAAAATAAATATATCTTTAGCTTTAATTATTACTTTATAAAGTTATAAGCCTGGTACTTACTAATAGGTAATATATTATAGTTAGTGTTACGACCCTAGCGGTTACGTCACGTGTACCCCATTATTTTTCTCCAATCACAAGGACTAGAGCCACCATGTCACCTGGACCGACCTTCGAAACCCTTCGGTCCACTGATAAGATAAGGACCGACGAGTTTCGCTCAACGGTCCTTCCAAGGTCCTCAAGTATATAGAACACACTCACCAGCACTTTCATAGAATTTAGCTCACCAGCTATCAATAAAACTTCTTTACATTGATCAAGCCTAACACGCATTGAATCTACCATTAAGAGACGTGACACTTCGACAACCGCTCAGCATCACGCCCTACGCAATCTGCCAACAATAAACCTAGCACGGCTTAGTTTATCCACAGTTGGGAACCCAAACCGTCACAGTGGCGCAATAAGGGCAGCTAACTAAGCCAAGGGGCTGAAGCTGGTGATTGGTATAGGTATTAGAAGGGTGTTTTTTATGTATATGTTCTAAAATATCGGTATATCGGCCGTCACAGGTTGGGCAGGTGTAAAAGGGCATAGGTATAGGGTAGGTAGAGGTATAAGAGATAAAAGAGATAAAAGAGATAGGAGATATAAGAGATATAAGAGATATAAGCTAGATAAATAGCTATATAAAAAGTAAAAATAAAAAAGAGGTTATAGAAAAAAGAGAAAATAGAGATTATATAGATATAGAGTTTATTTCTAGAATTTTCTATAAAATAGAATTTAACCTACCCTAAAGGTAACCTTGACCCTAATGCTGGCCTTTATAGAAGCTTCTAGAAGTTAACCCTGACCCTGACCCTAACCCAAAGCCTGACCCAAAGCCTGACCCTAACCCTGACCTAAAGTGTTTATAAAAAGCTCTCTGTATCTCTATAATAGCCCTTCGGGCTATTATATATTAATTTTAAGCTGCCTGTATCTTTATAATAGCCCGAAGGGCTATTATATATTAAATAAGCTATCTTTTTTATTTATAAAAGCTTCTATTAACTCAGGCCCTAATAAGCCAATAAGGCGATGTGTTGGATAATCCCCCTTAAGATAGCTTAAGACACTTAAGGTTAGGGTGAACCTTTGGGTTAGGGTGAACCTACACCCCTTTTATCCGGCCCTCTTTCGGTGAAAGTGGAAATTCGCGGTCTTTCATTGGCTCACACCCCTGTACATACTCTTTCACCGAAAAAGTGACGGGGTTGTCGCGCTTCTAGCTGGCTTTTTAATTAAGAGTGGATGATACACCTTCCCATTGGTTGGCCTCTTCCTCCGTCGTAACCTTCATAGCTAGACTTGCCTTTGTGGCGCAAAACGATGCTACCTCCTGAAAGCCTTCATGCAAATCGACATTTTGACCGCGCGCGTTTCGCGACCGCGCCGTAGAGATACGAAAATGGGTCTGGTATATGTAATAAAGATTTGACCCTTTTCAATAGACCTTCATCCTTGACAGCCATATACTTGCACTATACAATATCATCTAACTAATCCGGTGACTCGGGCTGTTCTCAAACATGTGGCCTTCAGAGCTCCGTCATGATCATCCCTCAGTTCATCACGACGTCGAACAGAATGAAACTACTCCATGGCTGCGACATACGGGGTGGTCTCGCTTATTTCACAACCGGTCACTCGCCATCATTGCGGCTGCAGCAAGGAAGCCTAAACCAGCATGGAACGAGGATTATCTATTAGGTCAATGGCACGATGAACCACTCCGAAGTCCGGCCGCCGTAGAAGCCCAGCTACGAGTTATACTTCGCGGCATCGACCTCATGATCGATCGTGCAACATTCACGCTCCTGAAAACCTCATATAGGTCTCGATGTTGGATGAATACCTCTTGGAAAGACAATTTTTGGCCTCACGAGTTCAGGATTGTAGGATGCCTGAGAAACTATGTTGATATATGGAAATGGTTCATTTGTTATATGTTCAGAGTTTCCAATTTCGATACACACCAACAGCGAGAAATCTTCAACTTGCGACTCCGAAGGGATGAAACTATCATGATACGTCATATATTATATCCGGTCTCTCTTTTGCAGCGTGAGACTGCACCTCCGGATTTGAACTCAGATGGAGCATCAGATGAAGAGGAAGACGAGCCTAGTGACTACGATGATGGAGATAGGGATGAAGATAATGATGGAGATGAGGAAGATTATCTAACTGACTATGAAGGGCTGGAGGTTGGGAACCGGTCCAACGAAAGCAACGAAGACCATGACGGGAATCGTGTCGAAGATGCCAAAGATACTGATCCGGCCTTTTCTCTCCCGTCCGGCCTTTGGTTACATCTATCTGAGGCCATTTTCCAACTATCGATGATTTTCTGGACATACCAGGAACCTACTGGAGATATGTCTGCATCTGCTATCATTCATTTCACAGCCGCTTTAGGTATCCACGGATCGTCCTTCGCTTTTCATTCAGCCCATGCTTCGTCATCCAGACTAGCTGCCCTTGTGTGGATCGGCCGGCTTCTGTTCCTCGAATACGCCGTCCCTGTTTACGCCTACAATACACTTGACCTCGCCTGGCCTTGTCAGACAGCTTATCCGTCACAACCCGACCGCATTTCGTTCATCCGCTGCAAGTACCTACTGCGTGGCTGCTACACACCATTTGGAGAGCTGATTGAACTGAAAGCATTCGCAAAATCTATCGTAAAACGAGAGGGAGTGCCAGGCAACCTAACCTGGGCCCTGACGGGCGGTCATTCACAATCGGTGACGACAAAACGGTCCGGCTATCAGAGTTTTGTGAGATCCATCATAAAGCTGTAAAAGCAGTACAAGAGCAAGTAGGTGAGATGCTGTTAGGGTGGGAGCCGGATATTGACGTTTCTGCCATTCGAGATGATTTGACATGTCGGAAAGCGGGCTGGTCATTCATTGACAAAATTGAGAATAACCTGGTAGACATATGGAAGACGCTACTCCATAGGCTACAGAAATCGTCGTTCCGTGGTACACCTTTCACTAAATCCGGATACTGGAATGCAGAGACTTGCCACAAGTATCTCAGTGCTGGTGTCGAACTCAACAAGTCCGCTTTTGCAGCAATTCACTTCAGAGCTGGTCTGCCCGGCCCGGGGACGGAGGTAACCAGTATTCGATACCTGAACTCAAAGCTGTCGATACGCAATGTGTTTTTCTATGACGGGCAGATGATCATTGTTATCAGTTACAGTAAGGCTCGTGCTTCAAACAATTACGCTTTCTACATCGTTCCCTATGTTCCTGCAGACCTCAGCCTAAGCCTCTTGAAGCATCTCGCTATGTTCGACCGGTCTGGGAATTCTTAGCCAGGGAGATGCAGACAGTGCGCCATGACAGCAAAGAGTTCTTTTTCTTAGACCCTAGTGGCAAAAGGAAGCATCTATCATCCGAGCAAGCTTCGAGTATCTTGAGAAGCAGGACCCGAGACCTGATTACGCCATGGACATTGTCACTGTACCGACAAGCTGCTTTGGCAATCGCCAAGAGATATCTAGCAAAGCTGGTTGATAAGGCGAATTTCTACTACCCTTCCAGCGCGGCTGATCCGATACGCATGTTTGCGGCGGGAGCCGGTCATCATCCTCGCATGTTGCTGACCACATATGTTATTGATCGGGCTCTTCCGGAAAGGCTCCAACCTGAGCTAAAAGAGAGCCGAAAA
>WEYU01000112.1:0-11864 GCA_011036685.1 Fusarium cf. nygamai | reverse complement strand
TAATCTATATATTATACTTAATTTCCTATTTAGGTAATATAGGATTTAATATAGCTATTATTAGTGTTTTTAAGCTAATTAACTAAAATGACTAAAATGACGATAGTCAAATCAGTGATTTGACTAATTAGTCATTAGTCATTTTAAAAGTGATTATAGTCAAATCAATTGACTAATTAGTCAGTAACTAATTCCCAACACTGACTAGGGATAATATAATATAATACTTATTTTTTAGTATATTATAATATAAAGTATTATATACTATATTAAAAATATAATAACTTTGAAATTAAATCTTAAGGTTATATAGTACTGCTGCCTTTAATCGTATAATTTAACTCAATAAGTAGCTTTAATCTATTAGTATAAAAAGATATTTCCCTTAGCTTTAATAAGCTTAATACCCTTTTAATTACTACCTTATTAAAGTAATTACTATTAAAGCCCCAATTTAAATAAATTATTTTAAAATAAGCTAAAAACTTTATATCTTATTATGAAAAATATTACTATATAATTAATATTAATAATAGCTAACCTAGCTGTAACTATTTAATTAAGGTAATTAATACTTATATATTTAGTCTTTTAATAGATATTAATAAGCTCAAGTTTAATATTGTACTAATCTTTTAATCTTTTTTAAATTATTATAAAATTATAAAAGAATACTTATTATATATTAATAAACTATTAATAATATAGCAAATTAATCTTATACTCTTTAGCTATTAAGCATAATTATTTAATATTAATAAAAATAAAGCTTTAAATAAAGCCCTTCTTAACTATATTACAAATTAAATAGAGGTATTAAAAGACTTAATAAATTACTTAAAATAAGGTTAATATCTATTAAAGTAATAGCAAGCTTTTATTAATAGTATTATATTAAGTAATAGTAATAGTCTATATAAACTATAATTTATAGAATTAAGATATATAGTTATAGTAATTAAATTAGGGATATAAATATTATATTATAAGGATTAAAGGCTATGCTATTATAATATAAAGAAAGGGAAGTAAAAGAAAAAAGAAAGGAAAAAAGTAAATTAAGAAATAAAGGTTTTAATACTAAAGGGAAAACTATAAATATTAGTAGATTAAAGCTAGCTTAGTAAGTTAGTAATAGATTAAATTAAGTTATAAGGTAATATAGTATAGTATAAGAAATATAAATTAAAGATAAATATAGCTAATTAATANATTATAATATAAAGAAAGGGAAGTAAAAGAAAAAAGAAAGGAAAAAAGTAAATTAAGAAATAAAGGTTTTAATACTAAAGGGAAAACTATAAATATTAGTAGATTAAAGCTAGCTTAGTAAGTTAGTAATAGATTAAATTAAGTTATAAGGTAATATAGTATAGTATAAGAAATATAAATTAAAGATAAATATAGCTAATTAATACTTACTAACTTATATTTTAAGTACTACTAGTAAGTAAGCTTATAGAGTATTATAGATAGTATTTAGAGTTTATATATAATAGAATTACTTAGAAAATTCTATAAAGTTAATTATATAAAATAAAGAAAATTTTATATATAAGAAAGAGTTTATATTTAAAAGTTGAAAATGTCTTTTAGTAGGTAAATAAAGCTATAGTTAATTAAATAGAATTTACTTAACTAAGTATATTTACCTTATAAAATAATAACTAATATTAAAGTAATAAATAGTAATATTAATAGTAATTTAATAAAGATATAACGTTAATAGTGCTTAGTAAGAATACTTTTTAATATATATATATAAATATAAAGTCATATAATATAATAATTACTTATAAGTAATTTATATTAAGTAAATTATATTTTATTAAAAATAAATAAAAGCTTAAGTAAATGTTTAAATAAGTATTTAAGTAAGTATTTAAATAAAACCTATTATTAACGTCTAGTTACTAGCTATATATATTAAAGTATAAAATAGTAAATTAATAAATATATAAACTAAATACTAAGCTTTATATATTACTATTTATAGAGAATTTAGCTATTAGAGCTGCTTTTCTTACTATAGACTAAGGACAGAGGACTGCTGCTAGCTAACACAGTGCCAGTAAGGTAAAAGTCTTAAAAGTAAAAGCTAAGACAAGTTAAAAGCTTTATAAAAAGTATATTAAGTATACTATAGCCCTTATAGCTACTAATAAAGACATAAAAGAAATCCTTTAACTTTACTAATTTAAACTATTTAATAGTAATATAAATAAACTTTAAGGATTTCTTATTAATTTTTAAAGTTATTAGATATACTATCCTATTATATTTATTACTAAAAAGCTTAAGTTAAATATAAAATAGGTTTCTTTAAAAATAAAGTACTATAATTTATAGAACTTATTATCTATAACTATATTAATTATTATAAAGAAAAATAATAAGCTAATATAAAATATATTTATAATAAATATAAAAACTTTAAAAATAAACTTAAAAATGGTTTTAGTATTTTAAAGAAAAAGTAAACTATAAAAATAAAAATCTAATAATTTAAATATAAAAGATCTATAGTAAATTACCTAGTTAAATATTACTATTAAATAGCTAAATGTAATTAAGGTAAAGAAATATATATAGTATAAGTATACTTAAAACTAAAATTAAAAATTAAAGATATTATAATAAATATTTAACTTAAACCTATAAACTTTAATAAACTAGCCTATATTATAGTTAAGATTAATAACTAATAGTATAAACAATATAAAGAAAAATAACGTAAAAAGTAAAGAGGATTATATAACTCTTATTAAAATACTAATAGATAATAAAATATAAAGTAAAAAAGAAAAAAATAAGTTAATAGTTAATATAAAACTAAACTTAAATGAATAAATAATTAAGATAATTAAAAAAGATAAGTTTAAAATTACTTACTNATTAATAACTAATAGTATAAACAATATAAAGAAAAATAACGTAAAAAGTAAAGAGGATTATATAACTCTTATTAAAATACTAATAGATAATAAAATATAAAGTAAAAAAGAAAAAAATAAGTTAATAGTTAATATAAAACTAAACTTAAATGAATAAATAATTAAGATAATTAAAAAAGATAAGTTTAAAATTACTTACTAAAGCTATAGTAAAAAAGGATATTATAACTAAAAATATAAAAACCCTATTAAAACTAACTAAAAACATAGGCCAAT
Organism: Fusarium cf. nygamai; assembly: GCA_011036685.1. Lineage (NCBI taxonomy): Eukaryota > Fungi > Ascomycota > Sordariomycetes > Hypocreales > Nectriaceae > Fusarium > Fusarium cf. nygamai. Next base: position 8,694 of record WEYU01000112.1, on the reverse strand, counting down.
ACTTAAAAAAAAGAAATAAGTTAATAATACTAAAAAAGGTAAAGAACCTTAAATAGTAATTAAAACTGTTAATATAGCTAGATTAAAATAAAATAAATTAGAATTAAAATACTTTTAAATAAATAACCTATTCTTCAGTAAAGAATAAATACTTAATAAGTACTACCTTAACATTTTATAGGAATAATAACTTATTTTAAGATATTCTACTTTTATAATAGAAATCCTTTATTCTTAAGGAAAAAAAGAGAAAAAAGAAACTAGAAATAAATAAAAAAAGGAATAAAAATATTAAGCTAAGAAAGAAGAAATATAAAGCTTAAATAAATACTTATACCTAAACCTAAATAATAATATACTAAAGAAAGATATATTATTTGTATAGTTAAAAGATGAAAAAGAATTAACTTCAACTTAAATAAAAAAACTAATTATTAAAAGAATTTAATTAAGGAATAAATAATATCCTTTAATAAATATTTAATAAAATAAGAGTATTATTAAAAATATAAAATAATACTATTTAATATAACTTATATTTTATAGTAAATAAGATCCTAGTTAAAGTTACTTTAAAATAACTAAACTAATACTATAATAACCGAAACCATATATTTATATTAAAAGTTACTTAAAACTTTAAGACTAAAAGAATGAGGAGAAAAGTAAACTACATAGTCTAGAATATACTAATTATACCTTAATATAATAAACTTAATAACTATATATAGTATAGTAAAGTACTTAAATATATTAAATTTACTAAAAAAAAGGTAATTATAGAATAAGATAATAATATCTAGATTAAAGTATTTATAAAAAAAGAAGTAAAAAACCTTATAATACTAAAGGAAGAAATCTAAGTAAAAAGAGACTTATAAAAATACCTAAACTACTTAAATTATAAGTAAATATCATACATATTATATATATAATATTACTATTAAATATATTAGTAAATTTAAGTAACTAAAGACCGCTTTTTAATATAGGTTAAGGAATATAAGGAATAAAAACCTTACTTAATTATTAATATTTTAGGATATTAAATTACTAGAAAGTGTAAAGAAACTTAAGTAATAAAGCTTATAGCTAATACTAAGACTTAAGAATAAGCCCTTAATTATATTTAAAATTTTATATATATTAGAAAATAAAGGTAATAAATATAAAATAAAGTAAGTTAGGAAAATAATAAAGATATCTTTACCTTAAGAATAAATTAAATTAAAAAATACTTATCTTAATAATCTAATAAAAATATAAATACTTCTTATAATTAATAGATAATAATAAAGTAAAACGCCTAGTATAGTAAAACTACTTAAATAAATAAAACTATAATTACTTAAATAATATTAACTACTATAATAGTAAATATCCCCAGTTTAAGCTATTGCTTCTTTACTGAGTTTACTTTATCTGCAGTTCTTAGATATAAGATAAGATCGATTAGTCATATAACTCAGCATATATATTTAATTAATAGAGTTGTGATTAACTTCAGGTTAATTTAACTTCCGCTAACTAATCTATATAAAAGTTAACCTAATTCCTTTAACTCTAACTTTCACAGAACCTTCAGTCCTAGAACCATGCTATTACCCTGCATTTATCCTAAAACTCTATTTATAGACTTACTTTAATTCTATATAAGTAAGAGGATATAATATATATATTTAGCCTTAATAATTATATTCTTAAGCTACTCTTTATATAAAACTAAACCTATTAATATAGTAAAGAAAGCTACCTTTTCTATATTAATAAATAAGCCTTTCCTTATAGCCCTTTCTAGCTTATTTAATCTAAATAGCTCCTTAGTTTACCTATATATTTAAAACCTTTATAACTTATTTAATAAAGCTTTATTTAACTAAAAACCTAGTCTTAATTATAACTAAATCTCTAATAAATAAGCTTTTTTGCTTAACGCTACCAGCCTATCTCACTTTTCCTACTAGCTTATAACTCTTTAATTAATATAGTTATTACTTACTGCTTAACTTATTATTAAAGGGGATAAAAGGAATATATCTTCTCCTATAAGTCTACTATATAATATACCTAAGCCTAGTTTTAGTTTATTGTATTAATTACTACTATCTTATTACTTAATAGTACCTGTAGTTTATATTAAAAGATTATCTTCTAGTAACTTTAATATATATAGCTATTCTGATAAGTATTATAGGTAAAGTAAATAAAGCTTATAAGGATAATATCTTTAATATTACTTTTTAAGATATCCTTTATAAAGTCTTTTATAGCTATCTTTACTATTAATCTATAGCTATAGCTCTTAAAGCAGGTTTATAATATTATATAATATAAAATATATTAAAAAGTTAAAAGGTAGATAAGGCTACTTACTAATTAATTATTATATATATATAATTATAATAAAAGTTATTTTAAAAGTATTATCTTAAGTTAATAAACTTATTTCTATTAGGTAGCTTACTTTATATATATTTTATATACTTTAACCTAATTATCTTTATAGATAAGTAATAGCTACTTATTTATATACCTTTAAAGTTAGTTATTAAAATATCTAGCTTTTTAGCTAAAAGTAAGATTTTAGGTAATAGTAATAGTAATAAGTATTTTACTTATATATATTTATTAATATCCTTTACCTTTATAGCCTGGAGGCTAAAGCCTCTTTTAAAACCCTAACCTTCCTGCAGCTCCTTCGTTAGCTAAACTAAATAAATAAGATAACCTAGGTAAGCTAGATCTATATAACTAATTAAGTTAATTAAAGTATAATTAAAAATAGCTATTTTAACTAGACTAAATAGGCTTTTTAATAAAAAGTTCTTTTTAATAGTTATAGTTATTATATATATCTTATAGTAATTTTTACTTTAGCCTAACTTAATACTAATTTAATTATAATAATAGGATTATAGTTAGTTATATAATAGCCCTAATTAGGTTCTAGGCTTTTATATATAGTAAATATCCTGTCAGTGGCTATAATTAATATTAGTAACTGTAACTAACAGTCAGGCCAGGGAATATACTTGTAAAGTTTATACTTAATCTCTTACTTAATTAGGGTCTAATTGACCTTTAAGTAGAAGTATAATAGATATACTACGCCTGGCTTTTAGATCAGGTAAAGGAAGAAGGTTAATATAGCTACCAAGGGACTTACAGGCAGTATTTATATTATTTAGTTAAGGTAATAATTATATTACTTAAGGCAGATAAACCTTAACTGATTTTATCTTTTATAATACTGGCCTGTTATAGGAGCTTTACTATTTAAGCTATTAATTAAAAACCTAGAAGCTTAATAGCCTTATAAAAGGCTAATAGTGAAAAAAAAAAAAATAATAGTAAACATAATTATAATTACTTATAAATAGGAAAAAAAATATACTATTTATAATAAAGTATTAAATAAGAAATAAAGTAATAAAAAATAAACTTCTTATAAAAGCTTTAAAAATAGCTATAAAATAAAAAAGCTAATAAACCTACTCATAATTAAAAGTTAAAATTAAAAGTAAGTAACTAAATATACTCATTAATAGTAAAGCTAATATAAACTATATTTCTTTTAATATAATAAATAAGCTAGAATTACTATAAAAAAATAAGAAAATACTTTATATTATATAAAATAGAAAAGGAAATACTTATAATTATAATAATAAATAGATAACTTAAAAGATTAATTACCTTAAAGTATTTATAAATAGAAAAAATTAAAGTATTAAGTTTAATATTATTCTTATATAAAGATATAACTTAATACTTAAATACCAATAGCTATTATACTATAATCTATAATTTAATTAAAGAATTAACTAAGTAAATTATAAAGATTACCTTTTAAATAATAAAAAAAATTTAAATAATAATAAAATAAAATCTTAAATTAATAATAAAAAATTACTTATTTTAAAAAGTACTTAATATAAATATTATAAAGGTAGAATAAAATATATTAAATAAATAATAATGACTTTTAAAAGATAGTTTAAATAAGTAGATTAAGATCTTTAAAGGATAAAATAAATTATTAAAAAGGAATTTAATAAATAACTTAAAAATATATTACTAAAATACTATATTTATAAGAAATTATTTTAAAAGAAACTTAATATTAAGTTACTTTAATATATAAACTATAATACTAAGATTATATTAAAAGATAGAAAGAATTTAAAGTTTTTCCTTATTTATAATCTATTTTAAGATAAACTTAAGATACTTGAAGAATAGTTAAATAATATATTATAAAAAAGATATATTAAATTATTAAAATCTTTAATAAGGTATTTAGTTATGTTTCTATTAAAACCTAACTTTAATAAGCTAAGATTTATAATAGATTACTAATAACTTAATAAAATTACTAGAATATTATTATTACTTATTATTAAACTTAAAATAATTTATTTAGTAAAAAATAATTTATTACTTTAAACTTTAAATCTACTTATAACTTTATTTAAATTAAAGAAAGTAATAAATAGAAAATAGGTTTTAAAATAAATTATAAACTATTTAAATACTTAATTATACCTTTTAGGTTAATTGATATACTTATAGTATTTTAATATATAATTATAAATATACTTTAAGAGTACTTTAATATTTTTATAATCTATTACTTAAATAATATCTTTATTTTCTTTAATATAAAAAAAAAGTATATAAAATATATTTATAAAGTTTTAAAAGCACTATAAGATATTAATTTACTTATTAAACTTATAAAAAGTTATTTCTATTAATTATAAGTAACTTACTTAAGATATAAAATCTTATATAATAAGATTAAAATAGATAGATAAAAAATTACTATAATAGCTAAAGGAAAACCTTAATATTAGTAAAAGAAATACAATCTTTCTTAGGATTTATTAACTATTATTACAAATTTATTAAAAGATTTAGTAAAATTACTATTTCTTTTATAAAGAAAACTAAAAAAGATAAGTAATTTTAATGAACTAATAAAGTATAATAAGCTTTTAAATAGCTTAAATTAGCTATTATAAGTAAACTTATCTTAATTATATTTAACCCTAACTAGTAAGTTAACTTAAAACTAATACCTTTAGCTTTACTTTAAGAAGATAAATAAGATAATAAGATAATAAAAGTATACTATACTTTATTACTTTCTATTCTTATAAAATATATAAAGTAAAACTTAATTACTTTATTTATAATAAAGAATTCCTAGCTAGTATTAATTATTTTAAAGAAAGTAAGTATCCTATAAAGGTTTTGATTAACTATAAGAATATAGCTTACTTTATACTAATATAAAAGGTTAACTAATAATAATTATATTATATTAAATATCTATATCTATTTAACTTTATTATAATATACTATGAAGCGATTAATAATAAATATACTAATACTATTAGCTAATAACCTAACTTTAATATAAAAACTATTAAAATAAAAAAATAACTTTTTAATTTAAAAGGGAAATATTAATTTATATAGCTTATTAAAACTATTATAAAGATAACCTTTAATAGTAATAGAAAAATAATATACTTAAATAAATTTACTAAATATTAAGAAAAGAAGTTTAATTTATTAATAAATAAAAATAAATAAAAAAAAGGAATAAAATAATAAAAACGAATTAAAAAGTAACAAAAACTTTTTATTTATAACTAACTTTATATTTTAAGTAAAATATTAGAAAAGTATATTAAATATTTATATTAGACTGTTAAATACTAAAATAAGCTTAATAATTAATGATTCTAGCTTTATATATATAATAATTGCTTTTAAAGATTACTAGGAAAAGTTAATAATTAATAATACTATAAGAAATACTACTTAAAATATTATATTTAAAAAACTAATATAATATTAAAGTAAAAATATAACTTCCTTTATAAATTTTATTTATATTCTTTATATAGATACTAAGGAGTTATAAAAACTCTTAAAAAGCTATAAAAATAAGGATATAAAGTTAAAAGAAAAGATATTAAAAAAGTTATAAAATGATATAATTTAGATACTAAAATAAAAATATAATAATATAAGCTTTATAGATAACTCTAACTGCTATTAGTAGCTTAAGAACTTTAAGACTTAATTATAATAGACTTTATTATAAAGCTACTTTTATTAAAAAAACCTTGAATTTGAATTTTCTATAATAGTATTATAGTTATAATTAACTAACTTATAAAGTTCTTATACTATTTATTATATAAAGAATTTATAAATAAATTTACTATACTATTAATTTAAAGAGATATTAAAGATTAATTTAAACCTATTATAAAAAATTACTTTAAAAATAAAGAAAATGTTTAGGATTAAGATACTTAAAATACTTTTATAGATTAAAATAACTTTAAATAAGTACTTAAAGATAACTTTAAAGTAATTAATAAGGAATATTAAGTTACTATAAAACTGCTTATATTAAGGGAATATAAATCTTATATTACTTACTTTACTAAGTTTTAATAGTTAGTAATAAAAACCTAATAAGATAATAAATCTCTTATAAAACTCTATTACTAAAGTTTAAAGCAAAAAGTTAAAGATAAACTATATTTAGCTAATAGACCTAATAACTTAACTATATATATTATTATAGTAATTAACATTAATAAATAATAGTATAAATATAAAAAAGAAAGAGTAAATTATAAATAAGGTAATAACTTTAATCTATATTACTTTAATTAATAATAAAATAATAACTAAAGTAATTCTTAAAATTAAAGATAATAATAAAAAAAGCTACTAAAATAATACCTTATATAGGATATAAGCAGGCCTTATATTATTAGGAGCTATATAATCTAGAGAAAATAACTATAAGTTATAAGATATATCTATATATAAGTATTATAATTATAACTAAATAGGATATATAATATAATAATACTTAGAACTATAGAAATTATAAGATTTAAATTAAAGTAAGTAAACTTTAAGGCTAATTTAATAATAGGATCCTTAGATAGCTATAAGAACCTAGATATTAGGAATAATTAAAAATACTTATAATATATTTATAATAATATTTTTAAGAATAAATTAAAGAATTAAGGAATAGAACCCTTATTTAGATAGTTCTATCTAAGAACTATAAAATAAGTTCTTTATATATAAAGAAGTTCATATAAATAAACTAAGTAAAAGGACTTAGAAAGAATAAAACTAGATTTAATAAGAATATTATAAATAAAAGATAGTAAATAAAGAAAAATACTACAAAAAAGATAATTAATTATAAAAAAATAAAGAAATAAAATTTTTAAAATAATCTTAAGTTATAAAAATAGATAAATACCTAATAAAAGAAATAATAGTAAGACTAAAAGAATGCTTTAAGACTTAAAGAAATATAAACTTTAGGAATAATAAGATAAAGAAGTCTAGTTACCTCTAATATAAATAAGTATAGATAAGCTTTATAAGTTATTAATAATATCCTAACTAGAATAATACTTTAAAATATGGAAAAAGTATAGAAAAAAGAAATTAAAGCTAGAAATAATATTTAATAAAGAAAATACTAATAAACCTACTCTATAAAATATAAAGGTAAAGCTATAAAAGTTACTGCCTAGTATCTCTATAAAAAAGATAAATAAATTATATAAAAATAAATTAAAGAATATTAATTAAAATATAATAAGTTTAAAATAAGGATTTATTAAATATAAGAAAACCTTTATATTTAAAGAGTATAAAAGTATAAAGATATAAAAGGAATTAATATAATTTATATTAAAGCCTATTTTATTAACAATATACTTGACCCCTTATATAAAAAGCTAGACCTTAATACTAAGGATAAGATATAAATAATACTAATATATCTAGATTCCTTTTTTTTTCTTTTAGTTACTATTAGCTTTATATAAGGCTATTAAGCTTCTAGCTTTTTAATTAATAGCTTAAATAGTAAGGCCCTTATAGTAGGCTAGTATTATAAAAGTTAAAATCAGTTAAAGTTTATCTACCTTAAGTAGTATAAGTACTGCCTTAACTAAGCAGTATAAATACCGCCTACAGGTCCCTCAGCAGCTATATTAACCTTCTTCCTTTACCCTATCTAGAAGCTCTCTAATCGACCCTTAGAATATACCGGGCCTAGTATATCTATTATAAAGTACGTTCCCTGACCTGAATACCTGTTAGTCACAGTTGCTAATATCAATCATAGCCACCGATAGGATGCTACGCAAGAGCCTGGAACCCGATTAGTCATACAGATCCGGCCTGCCTAGGTCATCCTATTTATCCAGTCTAGCTAGCTAGGGAGCTATTCCGATTAAATAGGCTAGAAAGAGCTATAAAGAAAGGCTTGCCTTTTAATATAGAAAAGGTAGCTTTCCTTACTATATTAATAGGTTCAGCTTTATATAAAGAGTAGCTTAAGAATATAATGATTAAGGCTAAATATATATACTATATCTTCCTGCTTATATAGAATTAAAGTAAGTCTATAAATAGAGTTAGATAAATACAGGGTAATAGTAGGGTTTTATAAAGGTTTAAAGGAATTAAGTTAACTTTTATATAAATTAGTTAGTAGAAATTAAATTAACTTGAAGTTAATAATAACTTTATTAATTAAATATATATATTAAGGCATATAAGTAATTAATCTTATATCTAAGAATAGATAAAGTAAAATCAGTAAAGAAGCAGTAGCTTAAACTAGGG
>WEYU01000111.1:0-11886 GCA_011036685.1 Fusarium cf. nygamai | reverse complement strand
AAATAAGTAATTAATTTAACCTTTCGTTACGCTATCACAATAGTCGCATTCCGAAACCGGGGTAAAACCCAGGTGTCCGATCGGACTTGCAGGGTCCGATCGCTCAACATTCTACCACCCATTTTCTACAGTCCGATCGGCGTCCGATCGCTCATTATCGGACTACCCATTCCCCGCATTCTTCCCCAAACCGCATTAAACTACTCCGTTTAGACTACTCCGTACCCCGGGGGGAATAATCTGGGGCCCCGCACACTTGTTACCATGCCGATGCGATGCGAAATTGTGGGAGAAGGGAGGCGAGAATCGCATGTAATGCTGATGGGTATATGAACCAAGCATCCCTAACTTCAAGGATCATCTTCTCTACAGCAGCGCGACAATCTCGTCAGCAAGTTCATTCAAATCTTCCACTCTGTTCCTTCACAGACATTTCAATCTCATCGTTATTATTAACATGTCGGAGAAGAAGACCTCTTCTGTTCCCCAAGACAATCTTGGTCTTTCTGCCAAGATGTCCCATGAAGAGCACCATCTCAAGACTATACAGTCCGAAATGGGCGTTGTCGATCATGAAACTCCTGAATGGAAGGAGAGCGAGAAAAGGCTTGTTCGCAAGCTTGATATGACACTTATGCCCATGGTTTGGATTCTTTACATGTTCAACTATCTTGACAGGAACAACATCGCGTAAGTATCTATCCCCTGCGCCCCCTTTCCTGTTTCCTCGATTGAACCTGGGCTAATCTTGTTCCGCGCATAGGCAGGCCCGTCTTGACAACTTCGAAGCAGACCTCGGTCTCAAGGGCAATGAATTCAACGTCGCAGTATCTATTCTTAACGTCGGTTACATGCTCGCGCAGCTTCCTTCCAACATGATCCTTACACGAGTTCGCCCGAGTATATATCTGCCAGCATGCGTCATTGTATGGTCTTGTGTTTCGGCTGCCACTGCTGGAGTGACCAGCTTTTCCGGTCTGATCGGGGTACGATTTGTTCTTGGTATTGTCGAAGCACCATTCTTTCCAGGTGTAAGTAGCTTATCCGATTTGGGTCCTAGGACCAAGTTCTACAGTTCAGCACTGACATATGGATACGGTGACAGGCTTTCTTCATGCTTTCTTCCTGGTATACCCGCAAGGAGCTCGCCCTTCGCACTGCAGTCCTCTATTCAGGTCTTGTCATAGCTACGGCCTTCTCCGGCCTCATTGCAGCAGGCATATTCGCGGGTCTATCGGATAAAGCCGGTCTTCATGGCTGGCAGTGGCTCTTTATCTTGGAGGGTGCCGGTAGCGTTGTTGCCGCCATTGTGGCCTTCATCCTGCTTCCAGACTTTCCTGAGTCCACAACTGGGAGCCAAAAATGGCTTTTGACAGATCAAGAGCGTCAGGTAGCTATCCAAAGGATTGCCTTGGATCGCGTGTCTCTGCCTGAAACTGACCGGTCTGTCTGGCACGGTCTTCGTCTTGCTGTTCAGGATGTCCGAACCTGGATTTTTGTAAGTTTCCATGCCACGCCTCCAATAAGAAATAACCGGTTGACCAATCCTTCACAGGTTATCATCCTGTGCGCCAATCACACGGCCTACGGGTTCAACAACTTCTTTCCCACGTGAGTCCCAACCCTTGTTTTCCACCTTTATAAACAGTATGGTCCGATCTCTAACCTTCTTTCTTCATTAGTATCGTTCGTTCCATGAATCTCGGTAATCGTACCATCACACTGGTCCTCACAGCTCCCCCATATCTGTTCGGTGCCGCTGCTTCCTTCTTGGTGGCTTATTCAAGTGATCGTTACGACGAGCGTGGATACCATATCAGCGTTCCAATGGCCTTCGCCATCGTCGGCTTCATCATTTCAGCGGCAACCCTCAATCATGCTGCTAGATATGCGGCATCGTTCTTCTACTGCGCCGGCGCTTTTGCTGCTAATGCGGCAGTTTATTCGTGGGCAGCCTCCTCGTTGAATCAAACGCCCGAAAAGAGAGCATGCGCGACTGCTATCGTGAATTTGCTGTCGCAATTTGGCAACATCTGGAGCCCTTATTTCTTCCCTTCATCAGATGGGCCACGCTANAAATAAAGAAAAATGCGCCGAAAATAATGCGGCAGTTTATTCGTGGGCAGCCTCCTCGTTGAATCAAACGCCCGAAAAGAGAGCATGCGCGACTGCTATCGTGAATTTGCTGTCGCAATTTGGCAACATCTGGAGCCCTTATTTCTTCCCTTCATCAGATGGGCCACGCTATGTTATGGCTATGCTACTTATGATGGGCTTCTCTGCGCTCAGTATTTGTGCATCATTATTGATGAAGTTCCTGCTTAAGAAGGATAACAGAAAGCTACTTGCTGAAGCAGAGCAGTCTGGTAGAACTGTTAAGCTTTATACTACTTAGGTCTAGTATTTTATTCAATGCTGTTAATGCATACAGATCATGCCGCAAGTGAGAAGATGTAATTTTAAGATTGATAGCNTGGGCTTCTCTGCGCTCAGTATTTGTGCATCATTATTGATGAAGTTCCTGCTTAAGAAGGATAACAGAAAGCTACTTGCTGAAGCAGAGCAGTCTGGTAGAACTGTTAAGCTTTATACTACTTAGGTCTAGTATTTTATTCAATGCTGTTAATGCATACAGATCATGCCGCAAGTGAGAAGATGTAATTTTAAGATTGATAGCGACTTTAAGCCTGGAAATTACATGATTTCTAGCTATACTCTAATACCAGCAATCTATAGGAATTTTGACAAGCATTTATGGATGCAAATGCAATTTGGCTTAAGATTAAACTGACGGCTAATGTGTTTTTCACTCCTGTTTAGCCACGGGAGTCCTCCTCTTAACAACATTGGATAGGTCGCCAACAGGAAGCTGAATTGGAAACTCCACAAGAGCTAACAAAATGGTCAAGAGGCAGTACCATCCTGCAAGGTTCGCTGCAAAGAGTAATGCGCCGCCCCCCTAGAATTAGTGTTTGTTAGCCAATGTAAACTATATACAGATATATTATTAGAACAACATACCACAAATAATCGTTTGACCAGGAGCGCGTTTCCAGTGTAATCATCTGCGTTAAGCCAGAATGCTCCTAGGAGTCATAACAGTGCCGGGACGATACAGCTAAACATAGCAACAAAAGCAACATTTGTACGCAAAGCACAGATAATATAAATGATCGATAAGAGAGCCATAGCTAACATAAAGAAGCCTATAAATGTTTGCATTATCAGTATGAGAAAACAAGATATGGCCTTTAACAGTAATTTATCAATTGATAGTAAAGCTCATAATATCGCTATAAGCTTTAACTATCAATCTAACAGAATTAAAAGCACGTACCTAGGCTTGCATTAAATCCTCTAGTAACGAATCCCTCAGCAGGAGACTTGGCATCTGGTGGGGCATATGATGCATATGCAGCAAAAGCTGGATGAAGAATACCACCAAATGATAAGAAGAAACCGCCGAAGCTCACAGCAGCTGTATAACTGTTACCAAGGATCCAGTCCATGATGCCGCTAAGCATCATAAGGACACCACCCTCAAAAAAGTAAACAGGACTTCAAAATATATATCAGCTCACTATCAAACTCCTGGCCAGAAGGCAAAATATCAACTTACATAGTACCTGCACCAAACCCACCAGCACCACGCCAGCCCATCAAGTCGCAAGACACAGGCGTTGCAGTTAAAAGGAAACCGGCAAGACCCCTATAGCAATCTCTTAGTCAAACTCTTGTTGAATATCTCTAGACAAAGTGGACCAACATCGGGATCGGGTTGCCAAAAGTCTGTCTTAGGTGTCCCTTGACAGCATTTGGAGGTGAAAGATAGAGCTTCTCAAATAGCTCGGGACTCATTGAGATGCTGGCAGCTGAACGAATGTGATTGAGCGTCTCATAATGGCCAACCTCAGGATCGTCGATAGTTGTAGGTTTCATTATGGTGATTTGCAGTATTAATAAAATTGCTTTAGTGGGTAAGAAGAATGAATAGAAGTGCGACTTGGATGAGTATTGCAAACAAGGTCAACAGCGTCTAACTTATACATAAATGAGCCTCACCTTTGCAAGTTTGCCTCGGCTTCGTCGGATCAAGTTTTCTGTGTATTTAGCGTCTTGTTACTATGTCGGTAAAGAGGATATCTCTAAGTATTGACCCCGCATTCTTAAACATGGGGTCAGATACAAGGAAACTGTCCACCTCCAGAAACTGTCCACCCCCGGAAACTGTCCACCCCCGGAAACTGGCCATCCCCGGAAACTAACTACCTTATACTAATAGAGAATAAAGTTAAAGTATTTAATAACCTACTTTATATAAGTTTAAATAAAAGTTATAATTTTATATATATATATATATATAACGTGGTTGATAAGCGAGCGTCGCAGATAAGCGAGCGTCGCACTGCACTATATACCTTAAAATCCAGATTTTAAAAGCTTATAAAAAGCTCAGTCAAAACCTAGCCGAAAACCAGTGGATCTCGAGGCAGAAAAAGAGGCCAATCTCATGCATGATGAAATCGTAGACGAGCCCTCAACTTCTGATAGGAGGGGATTTGACAAGACATGTTTTACAAGACGACACCATCTTCTATCACTTTGACCCTGAGAGACATTCCTATGCTTGACTCTTGCTGCCATGGAGTCTCTTTCAGCTCACCACAATTGCTGACCCTTACATATCATAGGTATTCTCCTCGGCCTTGCTTCTCCTGTTTCTGTATCATAACAACAGCTCATGCATGGTACTGGAATTTTCCATGACAGCATGATATGGCACTCCAGTCTCCTCGCCTCTTCCGAGTGCACAAGAATAGTAGTTATCCGCATATTTTTAGAATGGGTCCGCAGGTCGTCAATCGCGTACCCACTGAGGAACTTAATTGTGCGTGTATTTTTGCTTAATGGATGTGTACAGAATAGGTGCTAAACCAAGAAAGTCCCGTCAGAACTTGGAAAGATCAGGTTCTAGCATGTTCATCTTGTTGCAGAAAGGGAATGAATACCGAAAGCACAAAACTTTAACAGAGAAACTATTACTGACGAGAAACCTGATCATGGACGGATTGTCCTCACCGACAAAACACCGTCACTTACATACCAGTCTTTGTCTGACTCAATTTACGGATCTGGGGTAGGTAGAGAATGACAATGGAGGAGACATCCTGGATATTTCCAGGGTTGAAACAAGCTTGCAGGCTGGGGTCTCAATCTACATTCTGAGACAGGCACATTAAATTCTGGCGATATTTTAGATTGCTTCATCATGCTCATTGCTGTATATTGAACCATGCTATAGAAACTGCGCCTCATGGAGCAGAAGCAAGTCATGCAATCTAGATCTCCATTGACAAGAGATAGAAAGAACTGAGATGAACTCAAATCTCGGCTCTGCAACAGGCCAAATGTGTGTTGTTGAGGTCTTGGCTGCCGAGGTTGGTGTACACATCCCATTACAGCACTGCTTCAAGCCTTACGAGCAGTTGCTCGTAAGAGAAACTGACCGTGGTCCCTAAAGCAGCGTTCATACTATGTAGATATATTGCTCAGTTTGCCACTGTAACTTGTAAGGTCCTTGCTCTGGCTGTCGCGGCTGTTTACTTTTTAAATCAGCCTCAACTCAATTAGCCATACAAGCAGACTCTCCCGCCTTTGCCGTTCAACAACCCTATGCCCCGTCTGGACCGACCAGATTCCAGGTTCGACCAACAATTTAGACAACTAGCTTGCCTATCGCATTAATCTAAAACTCATTAAAGTGCTCGTCTCCTCATTCGACGTCTCTAGCTCGATATACGCAATCCAGTACACACGCACAGGCTAATATGCGAACCGTCCTTCAGTACTCCAAAGATAAGTGAAACTGCTTAGGTAATGCAGATCAATCTCTCATCATCCACGATTTAATTACTGGGCGCATGTAACAGCGTCCCAGCTCTTGGGCCACGGCGGCCAACTGCGTTGAGATTGGGGCCGTTCCCCTATGTTCAGATAGATTACACAGGGATATGAATTCATTTCAGTTCTCAGGACGAGTTGGATACCTTCCAGGGTCTCTGAAAACCTCCTAGCGTCGTTCCAATAGAGTAATTCCCGCAGCTAATTGCCGGTTTTCGGCTCATTTTTCGGGACAGTAATNCCCTATGTTCAGATAGATTACACAGGGATATGAATTCATTTCAGTTCTCAGGACGAGTTGGATACCTTCCAGGGTCTCTGAAAACCTCCTAGCGTCGTTCCAATAGAGTAATTCCCGCAGCTAATTGCCGGAGAATGCTGTACATAGCCCACTGTCCCCGTGGGCTGGTTGGCCGCCATTGTCTATTCTACAATTTCGGTGAAGTTGTCCTAACTGAGCTTTCTGAGGAGGGACACCGACGACATGTTACAGATACATCAAATGATCGACATTGACAAGAAAGATTGATTGAATGCAACACCATCAAGCCTCGGGCCAGCTTGTAAAGTGGTCCTGGTGGAATTCGATCACAGTTTCTCCAGATTTTTGAACAAATCCATTCGTGACAGGATGAATAGACTAGACGTCGATACTACATAATCCTCTCAAGGTAGCAGTACTGTGCGTGATCCGCGTGGTCAGATTTGCGAGAGGCGTATGTAGTAGCTGTTCTGGGGCTGATTTCCATATGGAGGAATAGGTAGCGCTGAATCCCTTGTTTATTAACTTAAAACTCTACAATAGCACACACTGCCTCCGAAGAATACTTACTGTACATTCATACATCCATCCTTAATAACACGACATAGAAACCCCGCGAAGACGGATGCTCTCTAAAGGGCCGAACCGATAGCGCAAATCATCTCTCTTCCCCGCCAGCACAAGCATATTCATCACAATCCCCTCAGCGTCGCCGGCCGCTTCGGGAAGTTAAACCGCTGGGGGTTCATGTCGATCTGATCCGACCCCGATAGCGGCACAGATGATTAGTGAAGAACCGGCGGTGAGCCCTTGATTAACCTTGTCATGGTTGGTGTTCCGAGGAGCACTGGATGCCGACTTTGCAGAACCAGGAAGGTCAAATGTGATACCCTCAAGCCGTCCTGCGGCAACTGCATCAAATATGGAGCAGAGTGTCCAGGTTATTCTCGTGGNGCAGACGACAGGGCAATAGCCAAGAAGTGTCGACTAGTTCCGCTTCCAGTACAACGGGCTCTGATATCGCTGCATTAGACTCAAAATCATGGTCTTTGGTAAGGCCCTCACCAACCCTGCTGAGGCTGGAGTTGCCAAGAGGGCCACTGCTACTCAACATGATAGAGTCGTCCACTAAATACACTCGGTCCACTGATGTCTTTATACTCTTATCATGGTTGAACATTGATCGTCTAGGAAAGCGGGCTCTGCTCGACGGGGCTATCTGTTCTTTTGCTCTACATCTGACTGGCAAAGCAAACTCCAATGCCGACCTGGTCGCCAAAAGCAGAACCATATATGGCTTGGCACTCAATGAGTTACAGGCCGCTCTGCAACACCACACAGAGTGGAAGGCATCTGAGACCCTATGCGCTGCTATACTATTATGCTACTTCGAGGTATTCCTGCCACCAATATTCTTTATTCAAAGCTTACGCCCCATAGCTGTTTGCTGGGACAGCAGTCCCAGATACTTGGATTCAACATGCCAAAGGNCTTTTCGGCGCGCTTTTATACTATTATGCTACTTCGAGGTATTCCTGCCACCAATATTCTTTATTCAAAGCTTACGCCCCATAGCTGTTTGCTGGGACAGCAGTCCCAGATACTTGGATTCAACATGCCAAAGGCATTGGAACTCTAATGGAGCAGCGAGGACCAGCAGCTCACGCTGAAGGCTGGGACGCAGCCATGCTGCTCTCATGCCGTGGTATTCTTGTATGTTCCACGTTTCTCCTTGACTACATGAACAAGGCAAAGGATAAGGAACTCGCATTATCTCCAGGTCAAGTGACGGAGCCTTGCGAATGTCTTCCAGTAAGAACCAATCGCTGTTTGGGGAGCACAATGCGTTGGATCCTGTCTCTGTTTCGTCACCGGCAGGGTTACTCTGCATTGCTGCATTGAGATGGCGCGATATAGCATCTCACATATCACCCATCCAGTCCAAGTGGACTTGTCATCCTAGCCCTTCACCTTGAGTGGATCTTTCGTCCCTTTGCAACGGCTTTGACAATGTTACCCTAGCGGGGTCACCACTAACACGGTCCCATGCCAGACTATAAGCGATATGTTCTATCCCGGAAAGGACCAATTGTTCCTGTCGAGGCCAGCATGGAGGCATGTCACGTCTGATGGCGGTAGACGTCTCATCTATGCTCCTGACGCCCCCATTGAGCACATCAAAATCGGGCCGAAAANAGACAAGAAAGAAAAATACAGCCGAAAAAACCTGGCTCAGCTCACGCCTATTTTGCATGGGGCTTATCTTCTGAGAGAAGCTAACAAGGCTGGCATGTTTGTCGAGCCTGACAAAATCTCCGCCTTGGCCCACCTAGCCACCGTGGAACATGCGAGATTGGCGCGATGGTTCGACGATTTCGACGCGCTTGAGTTTCCGAGACCGGTCGAGGTTCTGCCAACCGACCCGGATAATTCGTTGTTCGAGACAGTGCTGGAACACAAGTCGGCAGCAGCCGGGTCCTTACTCATGGGGTACTGGGCAAGTATGCTCATCCTAGAAGAGACATTGGTCGAATGCGGGACACCGCGAGCTAATTCGGAGATATCCATCCGGTACTTCGTGGAACAGATATTGCGGTCGGTAGAATCTGTGGGACGAGACACCATGGGGCCATATCGAATTGGGTTCGCCATACGGATCGTGTATGAATTCGCTACTGGGCAAGAACAGAGGTGGATTGCCAGCATGTTGGATAAGTTCTCACAAGGGTATGCTGCAATTGACAAGAAGACATACCCTAAGCCTAAGGACGATGACACTCGGCCAACGCGGTTTGTTCAGTCTACAGCTTAGGGTAGATGGTGACCTTTGAGGCGGTGATAGTTAGGAGTTGGAGTATGTTTGATGACTTGGAAGATCCCCCAAGATGATGCTTGATGTTGTAGGTAGATGCTGTTTATTGGTATCCTAAGGAGTTTCCCGCAAGTCAATTGATATCCAAACCTTTACAAATCTTTACACCAGTGCTGAATCTATTGATCGAGGTCGACAAGTGCGTTCTTCCCTTTCAACTAATTGGCGACAGATAGCCAGTCCTCTCATACCATTTATGTAAATATCTTGAATGTCACAAGTATTCATCTTGATTAGTTACCTGGAATGACCTAGCTGGAAGTTACCTTGTCTGATAAGGTCATTGAGACTTGACGGTTTGCTCAAATAACATATTCTTACTTATACTTCTGTAGCTGTTACTGGAGTGACTGAATCTCAATTTCTGATTGCCACTAGGCTAAATATGTGAGACATGTAACTGTTGTCTTGTGTCATTATATGATAGGAGCTCACTATGGTGAGTTTGAAGCTTGAACCTGATTCTGTCGAGACTCTGTCAGTTGTATGTGGAACTCGGTGGGAAAGCGTTACAAGTCAGTAGAGGTTTTGATGGTCCGCAGTGACCTTTATTCGCTGAAAGATGTCTCAATTGGTTGACAAATATGACTCGAGAGTACCAACTTGAGGAATACATAGCTCCCTTGAGGTCGCTCACACTCATTTAGTAAGCTAATCGCTCTGTTACGAGGGCCAGGTCTCCTGAAAAGAAATCCTCATATACAAGAAGCTTATGAGTGATGTTACCTAAATGTAAACACAGTTTGGTCTGGGTTGAGGTTCTGCATAGAGAGAAGTTACGAGCGATGGCTCAGGAAGAACCAGTACACTTTCCCCATCAGCGTGTACAGCAATGGATTGCATCACACTAGGGGACTGACCCAGACCCACGACGAGGGTATGCTTGTACCTCGAATGTTTGATCAAGTTTGTACGAGTGATAAACAAACAGTGTAGTAAGTAGTACAAACTTGCCGTCCAATATCAATCAGGAGCCACTGGCTTTCATACGAACTCTACTAACCATAGCAAGTGACAGATATAATATCATGGGAGTCTCAATATCTAGTGAGTCTTTTTTTGAAATGAATAACCATGGGTAGTCGAAGTCAATCCTATTATGAGTTGTGTTATTTACGAATGTACTCCTGTCACTCATCAAAAGTCTTGCCACCTCAACAAAACCGCTATCAGTTGGACCCAGACAGAAACTAGCCATGTTTGAAACAAAATAACAGCAAGTTTTAAGCTTGTCATTCCAGGAATTAAAGGACTTCCTTTTGGAACAAGCCGCCAATGTCAATAGTTCGCTTTACTTTAGCAATACAAATTGCCAGAATCTATAATTGTATACATTTTGACTGTTCATGCTATTGACAACACTATGGTAGTATCTCTGTGTCAAATGTCCGATGAACATGAATTTTCATATGGTGTATTCACATGTCACACTGCTTCTGGTTACTACGTGCGAATTATACCACGACGTCGCATCGATTGCACAGTCAATCACATGTAAATTGATACGAACACTTGTGGATAGGTAGACAAATCTATTCGTCTGCAAAAGGGTATTCTTATCCGCCCCCAACGACATCCTCCTCAGGCGGTCTGTATCTGGATACGGTCTCCTTTCTCAAGATGCAGGTTTAGGTCCACTTCCGGAGCGTTGTGTAACGACGGGCTCAAAAGGTGAGCAGCTAGAGTAGCCAATAATAAAGATTATCAGCTCTGTCATATCTCAATTCAAACACTGTTTGCCCATTCACTTTAAGCAACTTAGAAATGGATGTCAATTGGGTCGCTCACTGGTTCGATGTCTGGCTTCCTCACAGGGTTACGAGGAAATACCCGGAGAGATATAGACTAGGTGTTTTTATCATGACGAGTCTTACGTTGCACAGTAGCTGATATTTACTGGAATGATATGCTATTTAATGAATATCAAGACACTGACTGAGTGGTTCAGCCGGGAGAACTCGCCAGAGTACAACGCAAGAGGTGACTTGTCTATGGCTGCTCGATTTACCACGAAGAATTTACCCACGACCATCCGAACTTTCGGTGCGGTCCCAACGCCAGTCATACATTAAGGTACAGTATGTGATAAGTTTAGTCAAAAGGCCCATACCTGGCGGTGACTCCTTGTTCATAGCTCGCATCACTCATAAGTTTCATTCTAGATCTAGCAAGATATCTCCACTCACCTAGTTCGAGCAAAGAAACCACAAGACATTCGCATTCATTGGCAAGGATAATACCATACTGATCCAATGACAAAGCCTCGTAGCAACAATTGTGATGCTTACCTCACGGAAGTTCCCTTCGGTGCTACTCAGATGAGGCCTGTTCATCTCTTCAATGAAGAGAGAACTGGCTACTCCACTGAATGACAAAGAGAAAAGAAAACCGTACCACAAAAGTACCAAGATTAAACTAGATGGGCCATAATAATATCCACCTCTCAGCACGTCCCGAAGATCTGAGACTCCCGGTACGCAAAATAGGGCTGATATAGGCAGGGACAAAGTCGGGATGGATCATGGGGCGAAACCTTGATCTCAAAATTGCCGTGAATACTCCAAAAGGCAAAAAGTTGTCAATAAGAGATGAGAGCCAAGGATAGAGCGGCATCTTAGTTCCAAAGAAGATGTTGCCAAGATGACGAGCGCTTCTTGGTAGATATTGATGAGAGTTTCTTTAGCTACCTTGCCTATGAAGCAGATGCTACCATTGTGAGATGCAACCTATCGACGTAATTGGCGGCGTGGCCGTTTGGGCAAACGATGCAACGGTCTAAGAGCTCATCACTGCTCGGTCCCTTGGAGAAGAGTCATCGCAGGGTCTAGAACCCGTAAAATCAAGCCGAAAA
>WEYU01000110.1:0-11917 GCA_011036685.1 Fusarium cf. nygamai | reverse complement strand
GCCGAAAACACCTTAAAAATGACCAGCCAGACACCAGCAAGGTATCGTAGGTACTTGCAGAATACGTACCGCCGAACGAAGTGATAATTGACGTCTCTTGTAAACAAGCAAGTGTCCTCAATGAGGAAACAGAACTGGCATTGTGACATTCCTCTTTGATATTATGCCGAAGCTTGCCAGTTTGTCCCCAGGTTTGGCTAGTAGAGAGTTGAGCTGATTGGTCCGTCACTCAAGTAAACCAACCATGTGCCAGCTTACTGGTATTATGACAACAGTGCGTATTTGACTTTCTATACAATTCATCATCTGGCTCAAAAAGAACTTTTTATTGCCGAAATTCGAAATAATATGCAGGTGATCATGAACACGAGGAGCATACAGAGTAATCTCTCTGAAACAAGACCGGAAAAGACGGCTTCCATTCAGTCGATGATGTGATGAACTCAGATACCTGTAGCAAGAACAAAAATAGAAACTTCTACGACAAGCCCAAGCCAAATGGAAGCTCGAGAAAAATAGGCGGGTAACACTATGTACGGTACGGTACGGTACGGTTCTACATATTCACACATCCAGCGTAACGCTCATACGGTGCCTCAAAAAGGCAGCTGGGTGGAGACATATTCGAGATGCATTCGTAACGAAGGACACAACTTCGTGACGCCCCCTAACCGTCGTCAACAAGCGGTTCATGGTGGAGGCGTGGTATTCATGGACGGAGCATTGGCGATTGGGAGTGCACCGTATTGTCCAGAATGGAGACAGAGGCCCTCATTAGAGATGATGAGATAACGGTTCCGATGGTGGAACAGCACGTCAGAGATTCAAGTATCATCATTACGAGAAGGGAACCAGGATGTGATGATAGGCGACTTGGGTGTTGTAAGCCCATGGCTCAACTGTCAGATACATGGCAGGCAAACGACCATGCATACTGTATCTCAACCTGGTAAAGGCATGATCCGATAATCCAGCCAAGCTACCGTATTGATCCAAGATCCTTTTCTTGACCTTCCCCAGATTTTGAGAGCTCAGGGCATGCAAACTACGTATCGTTCTATTACAAGCCACAGCAAAGCACAGGCACAATCAACTGACAGCGCAATTGACCAATGAAGAAGCAGTTGAAAGCTTAAAGGTCACGCGGAATGTGGGCGTGACAACGCTCAACTGCCAGGCTGAGATTATGGAAATAGAAGCCAGGAAACACTCAACTCCGAACATCGTGGCCAAAACAATATCGTCGTCAAGGGAGCGCGCCTCACTCAGCCAGCCAGGTCCAACGAACAGCCCTAGCCACACCCCCTAATTTTCGGCGTCATTTTATACAGAGAGGTNGTTATGCTAAAAAAACTGCGCCGAAAAGGTGCAGTGAAAATACAGGGAAGATTTGCTAACCAAAGACGCCCATGACAAACCAAAGAGGCCACGAGACGGCGGCAAAGTAAAAGCAAAAAAGCTTGGGGACGGCTCTCGGGGCCACAGGGCAAGCACGCAACTCGCTACGGTTCCGTATGGGAGAAGCAATAGGTAATGCAATGGATACCATTTCCCCTAGGGGTTGGCTGGTTGGTGTAAACTTGACTGGCTGTGCCGTGCAGTGTAACAAAGGGAAACGGTGGCTGTCACGAAAGCTGCAAGATCAAGTAAAACGGGGGTAATGGAAACGACGGGAGATGAGATGGAAGCGGGTCGTGGGGAAAGCTATGAAGTTTTTTTTCTTTCTTGTCCTTGTGCCCANTGTCACGAAAGCTGCAAGATCAAGTAAAACGGGGGTAATGGAAACGACGGGAGATGAGATGGAAGCGGGTCGTGGGGAAAGCTATGAAGTTTTTTTTCTTTCTTGTCCTTGTGCCCAGATCCAGATCAGGCTCAGGCTGGGGAAGACTGGAGCCATGGGCAAAACCTGGGGGTAATAGAAATCCAGATCCAAGTTTAAAAAAGGCCTTCTCGGTGCTGCCGGAGCTCGGCCGTGTGGGGCGCTCCGGGCGAGTCCGGGGCCTTTGCTTGTCCCGGAGCTTTGAGTGTGAGAGTGGGTGCCGGACTCCGTTGCTTGTGGGACAGGGACGTATTTTCGTGTTCCTTTTGCGTAACATATGGAGAGAGGAAGAGGGGAAGAAACTCAAAACATTGAGGGGGATTGTCCAGTCTGGAATCTGGGGTATTGGAGAACTACTGGTAGAGCTCGTTCCAGGTCAGATGAATCATTGAAGAGTGGTATCGTTAATGACAACAGGACAGCTCAAGAACGAACAGACCAATCTTGTCTTTACTCTATCATTCGAGAAAGCCATGATACTGTATGTTGTGCAACTCCCGTCTTATGCCAGACTTGCCCTTCGTTTCGCAATAGAAACCCCTCGTGCTGCAGTCAAGTGCTCCTCGACCTCAACCATTGTGTCATTGATGNCATTCGAGAAAGCCATGATACTGTATGTTGTGCAACTCCCGTCTTATGCCAGACTTGCCCTTCGTTTCGCAATAGAAACCCCTCGTGCTGCAGTCAAGTGCTCCTCGACCTCAACCATTGTGTCATTGATGGTACCCCGGAGAAGGTACCTGTACGTAAGTACCGAACCAACGGCCCCGCGACGGCCGGAGGAACCTTGTCGTGGTCCGGCTCCTTCAATAGCGACAGGTCAGAGCCTACCGGTGTGCTGTGCTCTCCCTTGCTCCCTTGTCTCCTTCCTTGCACAGTATCTTGGGGAAGAAGAAGGGTGGGAAGCATCACCTTGCCAACACATTTTTTTTCAACTTCATGATCTTGACTGTTACTGGATCTGGGGAATGGATCTCCCCCAAGGTGAAATTATTTCCCCCTAGAAATCGAGACTAGTCCCGGCCCCGTGATCGTCCCCCTTAGAATGGCCAAGGTCTGGAAAGTTCGGTGAGCACTGGCTTCGCTTTCTTTAAGTCAGGTGAGCCAGATTTGGGTTCTATTGTCTGGGGTACGAAGGCATTTCAGCTAGTTCGCCTGGCGTTTGCTGCTGCGGTCAGCGTTCAACACCAACTTCCCGTCTGGGGTAGTGAGTCGTGTAGGAATCTCGGTTCAGGTACCGTACCCTTTGAGGCGGATTCTTGGCTTGTCAAGATTTTGATGGCTTAGAACGATATCAATTGAGCAAGGTTCCAATGAGGTGAACTACTCGTCGCTCGTTGGCAGGCTCAGAGCCAACCAAAGCATATAGTTTCTTGGCTGATGCGAAATCCCAGCATTATCTTACACCACGTAATAAACCATGGGCTGACACAATTGTTGATACATGGGCCCATTGAAGACGATGTTGTTCGAAACTACATGACATTTTCAAAGATGCTCCAAATAGATATCACTAGAAGTCCATGTCAAACTGCCTAGTCAGATGCAGGCGATCCATTTTTCGTACGAATCATCATTCTTGTTGGCCTGGCCGTTTCGCATGTCAGAACTGTAAGGTTTATGTTAATACGGCCCGGCACAGCTTGAAGCACATCTTGGCAACATCATTTCAGGCAGTTATTACGACCAGTTGGACAAGCACAGTCAGGGCAACGTGCATGTTGACCGGGATCTTGTGAGAACCGTAGTCCAACGTTGTAAGAACGCTCTGAAACCCAAAACAGAGAGAGCAAACATTGAAAAACCGGAATTCAAGGTTGGATCTGCATGTCACGAAGTTGCCATTGACGATGACTCGCAGACAAACCCGCAGGGCAGGCCAAGCCAGGTGAGTGGTGAGTGAATTGAGTTGAATCGCACCATCCTCCACACCGTTTTGACGAGCGAAAGAAGCTAAGTGTATGGTGCCGTTTTCATGCATAGCGCATGGATAGTTATGTAGACTTACGTTATCAAAGTCTACAAATGGAGCTGGAGGCTCTTTATGTCGACTTACAGTGACCAACCTGTCAAAATAGAGCGTTTGTCCTGACCCAGCTAGTCTCTGAAAACTCTTCAAGCCATTTCATAACAAACACTGGTATCCATAATGTGAGAATGTGTGGTATGTGAAGCTGTTACAAGATATCGACGTAAACTGGTAGAAGAGTTGAAGTCTAGCAAACAACTCTCCCATTGGCAACAAATTTGCACTAGTGATGTCAGACGAAAATCTGGAGAAGGCGGGATTCTATGCAAAAACTGCAGAGCCTCGAATAACCGGGCCTCTCCCCACGACTCCCTCACCTACACTACAGTACAGTACAGACTCTTCAGGAACCAGACGCTTGGTCAAACAAGGCTTCCCCTTGAGGTTTAGACCAGAGGCACTATTGGGTAATTGAATGGGACTTTTTCTTGTAGGTAACTGCACTGTACTCCGTGAGGTCATGATCACGATCGGGGGCGTTGCTGCATCCAAAATTCTTTCTTCTCGACTCTTCTGGCGGGCTTAGCTGGGCTGGGCTGGGCTCCGCTTCAGGAGGGGTGGTAGTGGTACAGTATGTACAGTAGCGAGCAAGTACCCATTGAAGAGGAGAGGAGAGGCCTCAGGACGACCGGGCCGGTGATGTTTATTATCTGAATGCTAGGTTCTATCTCTTCTTGTGTATGCCAAGTTTCTACTGTGCTGATTGCCAAGTGAAATGTGAGGAAATCGAACCAAGTGACTGCCCGGGCAAATCATGAGCTCTGTGAATGTGCTGCATGTTCCTGTGCTGTAAGTAAGCCGCTGTACAGAGGTAGGTACCTGAAGAGAGTTGTGGCGGGGGTCATTCGCTGTGTCTATTGCTGTCCAGTGCACTTTTTCTCCGGTCTGCCCGGTGCAAAAGAAAAGCAAAAAACACCTAAACACGTACCCCAAAATAAACACCCGCCGGGCCTCATGCCCAGCAAACTCCCAGCAGGGTCTGCCCCACAAGCGGGAAGGGGGTGTGTGGTCAAGGTGAGCGGAAGACCAGGACCTGGCAAGGGATGTGGTTTTTTATGGCAGCGTGACAACTTTTACTCGGTACCTACAAGCGAGACGGTGTAAGAGAAGGCAATATGTCGACATGTTTGGAGTCAATGGAGACATTCATGCGGGTACGTACCTCATTGCAAAGGACTGGGAGGTACTTTGTACCATCGTAGACTTCTGGGTCGTCGTTGAGAGGCACTTAGACACGGACAGTATATAAAGCTTCCATCGCCAGTCCCAACATCTTTTGGCTTCGAAAGTTTGGAGAGATAAGTCACTTGACCTCAAACCTTTTTGTTTACCTATTGCATTGCATTTTGCATTTGCTTCTCCTCACATAAAGAAGCCTTCTTCTATCTACTACCTTGGACCCCTTATCACTCCTACCTCGTCTTTATTTAGAGATTCATATTCCCTGTCCTGGCTTGAGCTTTGAACCTCGTCATCTCAAACCAACCTCGACGTATCAAGAGAGCTTTTGTTATCTCTTGTTCTAGACATACCGTCTTCAGTTTCTATTTACGACAGGGCTGACGGATGGCTGCGCTGAGTTCGTGCACCCCGAGTTAAAACGCCTGCTGAGGTTGGCAGTGTATGACAGATGTCCATACTAACCTGCCGTCAGAACTCTAACCAACCCTCCTCTCATCTGAGAACCCAAGCCTTTTACGACAATCTTGTTGTTATTCTTCTGAATAACTTCCTCTCGTCATCTTCTTTTAGAAGGCCCCGCTATAAGCTCGGCATTACCGACCTAGAATCATCTATTTTGAGTGACGAAACGAATTGATCGTCACAAACTCCAGCCGGTAAGTAGCGGATAAGTCTTATCTGACTACAGCACTGCCCACTACCCCTTCGTCATTTTGCCCTTATCGCGAATCAATGGCCCCGTTGATTGGCTTCCCCCTGATTTCCACTACCCAATGGCGAGAATACAAGAGCCGGCCCGGGCGGCTTACACCGGGATTCTGGTGCTCCGTATCAGAGATAAGCTTCCCAGCGAAAAAAGCGGCCGAAAACAAAAACAAAAAGAAAAGTTACACTACTCATTTAATTGTTAAATAAAATTTGTACCAATATGGTCAAGGTTGTTAGCTATTAATATTTATTATTAATATTTCAATATATTTCTATATTGTTCAGACTATGTCATTATTACTTTAATACTTAAAGTAATANAAAAAGAAAAGTTACACTACTCATTTAATTGTTAAATAAAATTTGTACCAATATGGTCAAGGTTGTTAGCTATTAATATTTATTATTAATATTTCAATATATTTCTATATTGTTCAGACTATGTCATTATTACTTTAATACTTAAAGTAATATTGGATTTTATACCACCCTTAGCTAGCGCCCTCTTATGGGTAGGCTAGGCTATTAAGGTAATTTAGTCGTTGAACGGTTTTATTTTAATAAGAGGGCATATTTTTCGGCTTCGCCGAAAAATCAGCAAGCTATGCTTGCTATGAAGAAAACAGCGCCGAAAAAAAGCCAACAGACTGGGTGTTGACCAGCCAGAAGCATACAAGTCGGCCCCAAGTGTTATCACGGGGGAGGTAGGCCATGCATGCAGCAGAGATTGTGCAAAGCATATTGGCAACCGTAGCAGTAAGCAGTCGAGCTGGTTAGTGTTAGTTAACTGGTTGGGTGCTTCATAACGATGGTTTGACTCACAGTTAGAAACGTTGAGAATGATGCTTCCACCAATGATCAAACCGATGATCTGGACAGCATCTCCAACGGACTTCAGTTGAGTGGTTCTGGTGGTGCTAAATCCCATGTCGCGGATGATGACGGTCGAGAAGGAGTTGACTACACCATTAGGGATAGCGCTGTCAATCATGTATTAGTAAAAGGTCAGCCTTTTGCCGTGACGATGATTTGACTTACGCAGCAAAGACCGAGGTAAAGAGCAGAAGAGTCTTGGGATCAGTGAAGCCGAGGACGACCTGATCGTTATCAAATGCCTTATTCTTGATACCTGTCTCATTGGATGCTACTCTCTTGACGGCGATGAGACGCTCGCGATGGTTGAGGAATCGGGCGTTAGAAGGTGAATCGGGGAGGAGGAACCAGATAACGAAAGCCCAGAGACATGTGGCACCGCCGAGCTTTTCACATATTAGCCATTTCTCAAGGGTTTTAAGCGTAACATTAACTCACGATGAAGAATATGAGTTCCCAGCGCTCGGGCTTGAGGTCGACCGGAAGCTTGGAGACTCCCATGGAGATATATGAGCCAACCTATTGAAGTCCAGTCATTAGTAAAACAACCCTGAACGCCAGACCCAGTTTGTGACTTACAATACCACCCCAACCTAGAGACGAGTACCAAATACACTGTCGAAGAGGAATCTCTCGTCGGGTGTACCAGAACCCAGTCATGAGTGTCAGCCCAGGTGTAACAGCAGCCTCAAAGACACCCATGATGAACCGCACAGCCAAAGCACTCGAGTAGTCGCGGCTCTGAGTCATAATGATGACCATGAGACCCCACAGGAAGACACTGATAGCCATAACCTTTTGAGCAGGAAAGCGACCGATGAGCCATCCGCAAGGGTATTGGCCAAAGAAATAACCAGCATAGACCACTGGATCTCTGTATTAATAATCGATCGTGCGAGGGGAGGTGAGGAATACTGACTTGCAGAGAGGTAGTTGAATTGGTAAAACTTCGCCGAAAANTTTTCGGCTTGGTTTTGTTTAGAGAGGTCTTGTCCATGAATTGAAGCGCTTGGGTGACGAGGAACATAGGGAGAATAACGAGATCGAGCTTCCATCGTAGTTTCTTTGCCTATAAACTTGTCAGCGAACACAGTAGCAATCCCGGGAATGTTCAGCGTACCTCTGCATCCGAGAACTCAATGTCACGAGCTTCAAGGTACTCGCTGTAACCAACAGCATTCTCTCGATCGTGAACATCCATCTCGTCACGACCGCCCTTGAGCTCTGAGTCCTCAATGGCCTCAACGCTAGGAGGCGACTCAACGATAGGCTTAGGCGTGTCCGACATCGTTGCTTGCTCAAGTCAAGTCCAGAGAGAATGGAGGGAGAACTGGATTGAGGACTGAGACTGGACAAGGGGAAGCTGGGTAGTATTTATCGAGCGCATGGTCGCTAAGTCAAGCAGAAATTTAGACAACCTGGGGTAGCCTGCAACTTCTCCGCCTTTACCCCATGGGGCCTGGCTCAACTCCGCATGGCATTGGCCAATTGAGCGTTATCGGTGAACTACTGCAGCATCCCCACGGCCAGTCTCCGCGGATGCAAACCGAAGAAGGGTGTCGAGAACGCCACCGGCATTAATTAAACGCAGAGAATTGTTTAGCTGCCAACCAAGAACTAGTATGAGACTGAAGAAGACTGTCACCAAGATTAAATACGCTTTTTTGTCTTTCAACACTCATTGCAGCCTTTTACACAATAGACTTATCACATTATGGGTCAATCATCTTCACAGCAACCCACCAGTGAGCCATACCTTGCTAAACCAAGTGGCAGCTGCTGTCTCAAAGGCACGATCCACCAGGGCGAGTCAAGAGGCACTTGGGAAACCATCGCAGACGTTGAAACATACATCTCAAAACCAGCGCTCGAAAAGGCAAATGGAAACATCCTACTGTACTTTCCAGATGTATGGGGCATGTTCCCCAACGGGCTGCTAGTCATGGATGCTTTCGCAGATGCAGGCTATCTAGTCTTGGGGCTCGACTACTTCCGTGGGGTAGGTTAGACGGACATAAAGTGCTTAGAACGGAGACTAAAGATGATACAGGACCCTGTTTGGAATTTTCGGCACAATTTTAGCTGACATCTGTGCTGTGTTTGTGTATGTCGCCGTACAGATATAGGTACATAGCTTAATGCTTCTAAAGAGATAATAAATGTTGATGCNAGAGGAGCTATGGAAAAAACACAACAAAGTTTGCTTGTGTCGGCTACTGCTTCGGAGCGCCTTACGTGTGCAATGAGTTGAAAGCTGATACGGTGACAGCAGGCGCTTTTGCTCACCCAGCGTTCCTCAAGGAACATCATTTTACAGATCTCAAGAGTATACTCTATTTTCCTCCGTAGCTCTCTGTCAGCGTTGCTAATTTCTTTTATAGAGCCTCTATTTCTCTCATGCTCGGAGGTTGATCACACGTTTGATGTGCCTTCTCGACGTCGAGCTCTGGATATTCTACAGACCAACAAGAAGGTCTTTCACTATCAAGTATTTTCTGGTGTTGAGCACGGATTTGCTTTGAGAGGTGACCCCAAAGATCCTTACCAGCGTAAGTTCCAATAGTGAAGCTTGCCTCGAGACCTACTGACACGGCATAGGCTGGGTAAAGGAACAGAGCCTGGCAGGTATCGTGGCATGGTTCGATTATTGGTTGTCGCAATAAGTATTCTAATATGAAAAGATGAAAAATAGACTATTAACTGGATTCTCGTCGACTAGTAAATCAATCTTCAATTTTTGATTGGTGAGTTAGGCTTGTGCCGTCTCTTCTACGTTGAAGCTGCTCAAAGAACGCAGAGCACAAGAACTGCCCCCCTATAGATTCAGANCGTCTCTTCTACGTTGAAGCTGCTCAAAGAACGCAGAGCACAAGAACTGCCCCCCTATAGATTCAGAGATCGCTACCTACAATGCGCCCGTTCAGTCAATGGCAAGAGGTTTATGATCTCTCGCCTAGTCGATCCTTTGGCGCGTAGCAGGTATACCGATTATAGTCGATACAGCTTGGCCTGTTGCATTGATACCAGCGACCAATGAATTGACGCGCTAAACACAGTGGCCACTAGATGAGAAAGACACCTGTCGATGCCATCATGTCTGTGTCTGAGGATCAAAATTCCTTGGTGCAGGCCACTAAGAGCCGCAGAGCCGATAGGCTTGGCCAATATGAATTGACACTGATCTCAATTGACAGGCAAGATTCCGGGGGATGCCCGAGTTTGGGTATCCCTATCACTTCCCCCGCATCTGGCCCTCGTGACAGTGTAGTCAATAGCTCAGAGAACAAGGGAGTTCGGCGATTGCCCGCGCCGATTGCCCGGAAGCTGGATGTAGAGAGTGGCCATTGGCCGCGGTGAGCGACGATCTCTTAATATTTGACTGTAAAGCGCATAATATTTATTCTTCGATGCTTAATCTCATGAGATATATGAACTCGTTTTACTATAATTTGGAACGTGAATCATCAACTACAGAAGCCAACATTTTGTCAACACAACTTCATCAACTCTCTTATTCCACAATGACACCACCTCGAGCCTTTGACTTCACTGGAGATGTGGCAATCGTCACGGGTGCAGGCTCCCGCATGGATGGTGAGTTCAAGATTCACTCCGATTCTTGTCCCCATTACACTAACCCCCTGTAAAGGCGAGATTGGCAATGGTCGCGCGGCTGCCATCCTCCTCGCACGCCATGGCGCCAAGGTCGCTCTTGTGGACTTCAGTGTGGACTGGGCGAAGGAGACCAAGCGCATGATTGATGAGGAGGGCGGAATTTCAGAGGTGATCCAGGCTGATGTCACAAGCGAAGAGTCTTGCAAGAATGCCATCGACAAGACTGTTGAACTATGGGGCGCTCTTCACATCCTTGTCAATATCGGTAGGTTGAATCGCATGCATAATTATAGCGAGAGACATGCACTGACAGGCGAGAATAGTTGGCGTTGGTGGTGCAATGGGTGACGCCACAACAATCAACCTCGATGCTTGGGACAGAGACTTCCGCATCAACGTCACAAGTATGGTCATGATGAGCCGATATGCGATTCCTGAAATGCGGAAGCAGGGCCGCGGATCTATCATCAACATGTCGTCAGTTAGTGGATGTAAGTATCCTCTGTTTNACTTCCGCATCAACGTCACAAGTATGGTCATGATGAGCCGATATGCGATTCCTGAAATGCGGAAGCAGGGCCGCGGATCTATCATCAACATGTCGTCAGTTAGTGGATGTAAGTATCCTCTGTTTACCCCCAAAATATCCAAGCTAACAGGGTCCTGCAGTACTCGGCGGCAACCCCAGTCTATTGTACCCTACCACCAAGGGTGCCATCATTCAGATGACGCGGGCCATGGCAGCTCATCACGGTCGTGAGAATATCCGTGTCAACTGTGTCGCACCGGGAATGGTGTATACTCCAATGACAAGAGGACGCGGAATGACAGACGAGATGAGACAAGCAAGAATTAACCAGAACTTGATGAAGAAGGAAGGAACTGGCTGGGATGTTGGCTATGGTAAGTCAGCCCAAACCGTTGTATTTCCGGGACTTGCGCTAAAGCCGTGTAGCTATTTTGTTCTTGGCTAGCAAGGAAGCTTGCTGGATCACAGGTCTGATCATGCCTGTCGATGGAGGCGTAAGTAGCCTCATTCTTCATACCACAACGTGGGCCGCTGCTAATACTTTGGCACAGACTACTGCCGGAAAGGCCGACAGACCAGCTCTCAAGGCTGATACACTAGCTGAGGCCAACACTGGTATACAGAACTAGAATTGGCGTCAATGAGATAGCGTTAAAAGATATCATTGTAAACTGTACTACTTTAGAACCCAGAGACGTTGTTTGTTCAGTCTTCCATGGACTTTGAGGCCATAACAGTGTCTGTCCCTGCCTGGACGCACTGACACCTTCGGCGACGCATGTCCTTCCTCCAAGGCACCATTTCTCATCATGTTGGATATAACCTGTGAGCTTGTGAGAGGTGTTTAAAACAAAAAGAAAAAACTGCTCAACAATACCTAAGCCGGTGCATGTCTCATCATTTCATCAAGATCAATCTGTAGCTCTGGGTAACAGTCTAACGAGGCCATGGCATCCATGCTCATAGTATTCAAGTACGCATCCATGTCAAAGTCATTCGGGCTTACGGGGTCAAGATAAGGGAAGGCTGGGATGTAGCTGTTCATGGTAGCAGTGACCGTGTTGTCGGATGACGACTGATCAGGAGCTGGCCGTTGTACTGGAGTCCTATTCAGGCCTTTTATGATGATGTGCAAGCTGCGCTCAAGGAGCGGAAAAATTGC
>WEYU01000109.1:0-11986 GCA_011036685.1 Fusarium cf. nygamai | reverse complement strand
GCTTAGCTATTAATCTAGGGCGGAGCTTGCGCCCTCCTATTCTTTTTATAGCTAAGCGCAGCTAAGCTTATATACTATATATTAAACTATTCATAAAATAATGCCGAAAACTGAATTGAGCCAGGGAGTTTACGTATTGACCGACAACCTATTCCGACCCTTCTCGCGCATGAGCACAGAAGCTGGCGGCCAAGCAATCGTTCGCGCACAGCCGGTATGGTCCCAGAAATCCCCAATCTCTTCTTAATATGTTCTTTTATTGACTTGCTACACCCCGCAGTTCTTATGGTTCCCATGCGGTATCGTACGGGGTGCATTGGCTGCCCTTGGAATCAACACCAGTGTCCAAGCTGAAATCAACGAGTTGCCGAGTGCCGTGTTTCAGATTAAAACCATACCAAACAAGCCCTGAGGGATTTGTCTGTCTAGCTATAATACCACGATACCCTTCTACCAAGCCTGGGCACAGCACACCAAACATCCAACCAACGAGTGCCATGAACGCGCAAGAGCTAAATTTCGCCATGGTTTAGACCAATCCTTGACCAAAACTCCAATCATACCTGCAGCAGTCCCCAAGATTCATCAATATCGGGGCTATAAAGACATCGACCGTAAACCATCGCCCGGAACATTTCACAGCCTGCGCAAAGTCATATCATCAGCAATCGCGCTCATGACTCATATTACTATGTCTAGTGCCATAGCTATGGGCCTCCTCAGGAGTGTCCTTGCCTGCTCTGGAAGCCTCTTACTGGGTATTAGGGAAGATATCAAATTGGGGGTATTCACTTTTGGGGAGGGTTGTGGACAAAGCTGACACCCTTGGAGATGTTGCCCTTGAGGCCCTCTGTGGCCTTGGCCAGAAGAGCCTTCTCCTGCTCGGTAATGCCCTCCAGTGGGTTTCTGGCCTTCTCGGCACCATTGGGCTATGTAAAATTAGCACATATCCCATCTAGAAACGAAACAATCTAAAAATTACGCCGAAAAAGCCAGCGAACCTAATCTTGTCAGATTTGTAGGACGTCCTGCTTCCAGGGTCCTTACATCAGACCTATCAACTCCTCAGAGGCTTCGGATTCATTCAGAGGCCTGTTGTGCTCTTCTGAAGGCGTGTTCAATAACTGGGATAAGAACTCAGACTTTCCAGCTTTCTCTAGCTCGTTCATGCGATTAATGTAGTACTTTCGCGAGTCAATAAGATGTATCAGATGAAACAACTGCTTACTTACCTTTTTGCACTTATGTACCGCCCGAAACCTTTCGCCCAGGGATCCAGGAAGGTAGTGAAGGTACTTTCTAGTAAAAGGAAGGGCGACGGTGACGATGAGAGATGCCGTCGTCAAATCCACCCACTGCATTAATACATGATCTTTACCAGATTTCATCATTCCTAATGGCTCTTCAAAGCTGAGGAGGTAAATAGATTCAAATGTGAACATGTTGCTTGGGATATTTTAGTGAACATTAGCAAATCTTTCAGTTGAAGATGAGACATACAGCAAATGATAAACATCAATAACGTTACCAGGTGCTTCCTTGGCCCTTTCAGACAAAAGGCTGTTTAACTGGAGTGAGAGTTGCGTAACACCTTCTACAAAACGGGTCAGGTGTGAAGGTGAAAAACATTTGGAAACCAGCTTTTTCCGAGCTAGATGCATTTTTTTATCACTGGATGTTATTTTAGCAAACGCTGCAGGGTCGTGTATATTGCAGAAGACACTGACACCATGCTAAATATGTGCTGTTCCTCGATTGGGATTGCTTGGCTATAGAAGCCTGCTTTCAAGGGGGCACCCTTGCCTTGTGTGTAAATTTTTCGAAGGGCTGTAGGAGATGAAAAGTGTAGCTCATTTGGTCCTGCTCTAATTACCGGGCCTTAATAACAGTCAGGAATATTGAAATCATGTCTCTCTTCTATATCGGGACTATCTTACCGTAGCGATCATGGGCAGCTTGGATTGCAAATGGCCCTATCTTTGCAAGAGTTGTATAAAGCTGCCATAATGAGCTTTATCCAGATGGTATATCAGCTTTTCCTGCATCTCTGGCAGTAATAAGAGTTGAACTTGGAGGATACCTTATTTTTGCCAGAAAGGGGCCAGGAACTTTTCGTAGTGGATGCAGAAACAAATTATAGAAGATTGCAGTAAGACCATATACCGCATACGTGGTAATAATAAGAATTATAATTGTTGGGGCTTTGAAGGAAGCATTGGAATAAAGCTCCCGCCAACTATCAAGGACAGTATGATAAAAAGACATAACGGGCAATGAAATGCCGCCCTCGGTCTGGTTGGGGAGGAGGTATATCAGGAAGGGATAAGAGCCTTCTGATGAATCGAAAATGCTAACAACCTAGCCGTATTTAATTGTTCTGAATGTCACTTAAGCATTTTTGACAAGCTACACCGGAGAAATTTAATATATTTAAGACTTATGATGCTAGATAGTGCCCACTTAGCAGCGGCTTATTAGCATGCCTCTAAATAATGATGTCAATTAGCCACTTTTGTATTACTCCGCGTATATATTCCATGACTCAATCAGAAATGAAAAGGCTGGTTAACACGTGATCCGGAATAATTTACTGGCAGCTAAAGCATGCTGCTTTGAAATTCTCCCACTAGGTAAATAGTCCGCGGACTATCCTTAACAGAGCCAGATCAACTAGACTTTGATAGCTTTGTCGCTATTGCTTTAAGCTGCAAGATTCAATCGCCCTAGGCGACTACTTGAAGCTAGCTGGAAGCAGTTATGTTTTGTAAAGCTGTAAGTTTTATAAATAGAGTAATCCTAGACCTACCCTACTGTACGCAGTCGTGGTGGTAATTCGACGAAATACAACAAATCTGGCCCGTGCACGTTAATCCAGAAGGCAAATTTGACTTGGGGTTCAAGGCCGCCAACACATTTTTGGACCAAAAGAAATTGTAACCTCTCTCTTGGGGCTCGAATTAGTACTCCAGGCCAAGCCTTATTCAATTTAAATTGATANCTAGACCTACCCTACTGTACGCAGTCGTGGTGGTAATTCGACGAAATACAACAAATCTGGCCCGTGCACGTTAATCCAGAAGGCAAATTTGACTTGGGGTTCAAGGCCGCCAACACATTTTTGGACCAAAAGAAATTGTAACCTCTCTCTTGGGGCTCGAATTAGTACTCCAGGCCAAGCCTTATTCAATTTAAATTGATATTGTTGTCGTGACTTATCATGTAATATTGCGAAGATTGGGCTCTTGATTAAGCGTTACATTTCCTATTATGGAATAGCGCAGTTCATTAGTCAGCTTAGTCACGCCTGTCAGTCACATGCCAATGCTCAACCACTATGAGTGACAACCTAGCGGATCAGCTTAATTTATACCTTGCAGGGTAGTTTTTGAAAGCTTACATAAAAGTCAAGCTAAGCTTTGGATACTGAAATGTGAAAGCTATACAGTGATCAGATCATGTAATAAAGCTAGAATATATAGCCATATCTGAAAATCATTGATCTTAGAATAAATTATCTATATGAGCCATGTACATGCAATTCAAGAATAAGCCCAGGAGCATGCGGGCGATCGCGTCGCCAAAGCATGGATACGGATCAGTACCCTGTGTAGGGTAGCAAAAACAAAACTCGCGTTTCCATAAATAGACACTGTTTTCATGTTTCATCGATAACGCGCTACATCTCCTAAAATAGCTAGCGCCAACCTCGTAATGCGTCTCTTGTTATGCTTTCAGGTTCGAGATTCTTATGAGTGACTCCTCACATTTGCACCATCTTGGAATAAAGTCTCTTAATTATCCACAGACTCATATAGTCAGTGAGGTTAATCACCAAAGGTCACTTGTTTTCACTTATTAGGACCACTCTAGGAGAGTTGCATGATACGAGCAGTAATGAAGGTTCGATTTGTTGGCCCAAAAAAACAGGACAGCAGCTGCATAACATAAACGCGTCCTACAAGCGAAACGTATATAAAACTACTGGAAGCGCTAGAGGGCAAGGAAGGAGGCTCTTATAATAGACTACTAGGACGAATTGTTTTCAGATGCAGCTGATATAGTAGCAAAGAACTACACACTCGGGCCCGAGGGAGATTTACCCCTCGACAATGAGGAGATTAAAGAAAACAGTATCTATAGCTATAAGAATTTTACTATCTCTATATAAGAAATCGATGATTCTACAGTCAGCATTACCGAGGTAGATCTATACTATGAGGAGGAAATTGTTAACACCTCCCCTGCTGAAGAGGATAAATGTCAAAGACAGCCCTAAAGCCTACAAATTTATATCAGGGAGTTAGCCGGCCTGACTACTAATAATACAAGCACTGATATAGAATATACTATATAAAAGTTTATTTAGCAGTTTCTCACCGGTATATATAGCTATAATACCTAAAGCTATCAAGAATCCCTAATTATATATATTAAAGCTAAAAGACTAGATAATTACTACAGACTTAATAGATTAGTTGCTTATAATATACCCTATATGCTTNGAGTTAGCCGGCCTGACTACTAATAATACAAGCACTGATATAGAATATACTATATAAAAGTTTATTTAGCAGTTTCTCACCGGTATATATAGCTATAATACCTAAAGCTATCAAGAATCCCTAATTATATATATTAAAGCTAAAAGACTAGATAATTACTACAGACTTAATAGATTAGTTGCTTATAATATACCCTATATGCTTAACAAGGATTATATTCTTGCCACTAAAACTGATAAAAAGATAATAGAACTTACCCTAAATTAATAGCAGGCGTTATTTACCGGTTCTACTACCTAAGGCTTTAATAGCAAACCTAAGCAGGCTTGCCTTTATATTAAACAGGCCCCTCAGACTTTACCTAGTATTTTATTTAATATTAATAGTATCTTAAGGTTTATAGATTCTCTAGTAGTTATAACTTACAGGATTTGGTTCTATTCTGCTCCTTAGTATAGTCAGAATATCACTATAGATATTTACCTGACCTTAGGTTATATAGATCTAGATCCAGAGCGGCCACAGTTAATTCTGTTGCAATTAAGAGATATTCCGCATTTTGTCTTTACTAGACTTAAAGGCGCTAATTTTATCACATTCTACCTTTTTTTCCTGCATTTACTATACTCCCGTGACTTTAATCGGCTAACTAATAAGCAGCTCTTATAATAGTTTAATAAAATCTTTTATCCTGCTATCTATCAGGTCTATAATACTAATAGACTCTAGCACTTATTAGTAAGTTATTATTACATATTAGCTACCTATTAAGCTCTTTAGGTAAAGAATCGTCTCCTTAAGACATCTACTTATCAGGCTCAACTACAAATATCATACTTCCTATTACCTTAAGGTTTATAGTAACTATAGGACTGTATTCTCGCAGCAATATACTAACCAGGGCTGCAAGACTTTCATAATCTAGAGCTATTCTTTCAGGCAAAAAATACTAAACTTTTATTTAAATGCCCAGATACTCTACATAATCTACTAGCGGTTATAAACAGCTTTAAATGTAAATTACGCCGTATCCTAGATTTCTCCCATATATACAGCGACCGGCTATATATAGACATAGGCAAAGAGACCTGCCTAATGACCGATAGTGTTCCATCGCCTGAACCTAAGATATACCTTTAGCAGCGTTATTATATCCGCCACTACCTTTGTCAGCTCTATAATAGGGATATTCCCAAGTCTAGTCAAAACTTTTACTATAAGTTAATGCTTCAAGACGCTAGAGCTATAACTATATTAACGCTTATAAAGTCTTAACTCTGCTATAGAAGTATTCTTTATAGCTAGATATACAGTCTTATTAAAGAGATAGTAGACACTGCTTATATATATCCATTCCAGAATCCAGATCTACAGCATCTGGCATTAGACCTATAGCTTCACAATTATATATAAAGTATTAGCGGCAAGCCAGTACTACGCAATATCACCAATTAAGCATACCTGGCTAGCAAGCGTCATTATCACTACAGTCTGACAGATTCAAAACAGCAATCCTTCAGTGTCTAGGAGGAATATCGCATATTATAGGGCTTATTTTAAAGCGTCTTAACAGTACTGCACGCTCTCACCCCTAAAGCCCGCTGCTACTAGCTACTAAGGCCTCTATCTTATTTATAGGTAGTTCACACTCTTATCTTTATTAATTATATCTAGTATAATATTAAGAAGTTTATAACCAGATTTAAATTAATTTAAGCTTAATATTCCAGGGGACTGACAATATAGGAGTAAATTAAGATAATAGATATATTTCTTTAATATCTTTAAGTTATAGTTAAAAGGCATAATTACTCCCGAGAAGGGGCGCTATAGTAGAGCAGACAAGAGCTGCCACAGCTAGCAGGCTTACTACAAGTATACTATAGCCTTAGCTTTAGTTAAACACTAGAGCAGTATAGCTACTATTAGATTAAGCCTTACATTAACTAGAATCTATTAAGATTTCTTCTGGATATTACTAGTTCAGTCTTATTTAGTAATAGCACACTTTATTAGCGATTTATGAAATATAGTGGCCATACTAGGCGTTCTTTAGCCGCAGTCGCTATGCTAACTTAGGTCTTAAATGGCTCCGGTAATATATAAGAAATAATATTATTACTAATCAGATTCTATTATAGCTTTATTATATCTATCTACAGCAGATAAGGGCTGACATCCTCTATTCCATTTAAGGCAACCTCTGCCTATAAGTTTACACTACAGTCCTAGACGATCATATTCAGTTCTATTATAAGGGTCTTTTAGCTATCCTAGTTAATAGTATAACTGCAGTATAGGGCAATTGTATATATATTAATAGCCCCCTAGAAGTTACCTAAGCATTATTTAGGTTAAATGATAGATAGTTATAGGATAATTAGGAAAATAAACCGTTTTAAAAGCTTTATAGTAAATATATACTGCATTAAAACATATACTAACAGAATATAAGCTACTATAGGCATTTAATTACTAACTTTTACATTACCTTTTCATATACCACTAGGTATTACTATATCTTACCTAAGAAGGCCTAGCGCCTAAGACTAAGGATAGTAAGTGCTAATAGTTTTTGATAGATATTAAGGGCAAACCGGGACTTATAATACAGGAAACCTCTCAGGAAAGCTAGTATTTAGCGAGAAACCGCTAATAGTAGGGCTCTCTGCTACCTCTCTTCCAGTACCTCTGTTAAAGCCAAGATCAATAGCAGTCATAGGTTCATCGCCACATCAACCAAACCTTATCATATAAAGTACAGGAATTTTATAATAATTAAGAAGGCTTTATTTTTAGCCTATTAAATAAACCTAACAATTTACAGCAGAATCCACTGTATAGAATCCGTAACCCTGCTATTCAAGATCTAAGGACGAATCGTAATGAAAACTCCTCGGTCTTACATTTGTCTAGTATACGAAACGAAGCATACATATTAGCAACATCACAACAGGTAATCCTGAACTACCTATCAACTAAACTGGATATCCAAGCATGCCAGCAGGTAGAGCAGCACATAGCGTGTCTTCAAAAGCAGATTGCAGATAGATATGAGCGAGCTTTTAAGTCACAAGAATCGCCCATATCTTCGCCGATAAGAACGCATAGAATAACCTGCCATGCACCACAACAGGCTATACAAACAGGGCTTGCCCAAAGGCCACAGCAGGTTTTACAACCAAGACACGCCCTGATGTTAAAACCACTTGAACAACCGAGACCTGCCCCGAGGCCGCAAGTACCCGAACAAGTAACCTCTACTCTTGAGCTAAAGCCCATTCTCCGATGCCCCCTACGGCCAGCTGTACGACTATATTACGTAACCCGCCGCAGCCAACAGCCACCTCGTGGCAAAAAAAACAGACGCCAAAGACCATCTGAACCAGGTCAGCCTATGNCACTTGAACAACCGAGACCTGCCCCGAGGCCGCAAGTACCCGAACAAGTAACCTCTACTCTTGAGCTAAAGCCCATTCTCCGATGCCCCCTACGGCCAGCTGTACGACTATATTACGTAACCCGCCGCAGCCAACAGCCACCTCGTGGCAAAAAAAACAGACGCCAAAGACCATCTGAACCAGGTCAGCCTATGAAGTATGCAAGTCGAGAAGAAAAGGCAGCGGCTGATAATTCCTGAGCAAGGAATAAGAGGCGAGCTCAACAGCAAATTGACCTTGCTCGACAACTAGAGGATCCTTTCAGATTCTACACATTTACTTAGTAGGCGACCTATAAGTATTAGAATAATCTGCTCCAGGAGAGGTTAAAGAAGACAAACAATTTATTTGGTGGCCCAGCGCGCACTATGGGCTTATCAGACACTACACCAAGTCCCGCCAGACTGGAACTCTTACGCATTCACTACCAGCATCCAACATCAAAACCCATCCTATTAACAGCTGGCAACTAGCAACCACTATATTTACCAAGAACTACATGCCATATATTATTTAACCTGAGCAGGAGTTAATTCGAATGCCTGAGAACGAGCTTTATGCCAAACTGGTTCGTCTTCAGGAGCAAGTATCAGCAGGGCTGACCCCAGGCCACTTTCCAGCGCCTACACTAGAATTAGACAACTCTCCTGAGAGATGTTATTTCCCGAGGAAATAGTACCCCATAAGAAAGATTCAAGTCACCAAAACGTTCGAAGAATGTAACGAAGTAAATAAGGG
Source organism: Fusarium cf. nygamai (assembly GCA_011036685.1). NCBI lineage: Eukaryota > Fungi > Ascomycota > Sordariomycetes > Hypocreales > Nectriaceae > Fusarium > Fusarium cf. nygamai. Next base: position 3,306 of record WEYU01000109.1, on the reverse strand, counting down.
CCTGTAGTTCTTAAAGAAGGGGTTAGAAATATACGAAAATCTCCAACATGGTCAATTAAAACGACGAAAAAGGCGGCATTAAAATCGTGCTATAATCCAATCAGACACCGATTCGAGTTCAGTCTCTAGGGGTGATAAAGCTAAGGCTACCTCGGATAAAGAGAGCCTAGTTATCATACGAAAAAAGCAAGCACAGGTCATACGCTATATAGAAAGTCGAGTATATAAGCTCATTAAAGCACACTATCAGAGATATCTATAGTAGAAGGGCTATTATAACCCTAAGTTAAAGGAGATAAATTACCGCCTAGAGAAAGTTAAATGATATTCAGGAGGATAATAAACAGGCATAAAACAGAAGCGGGTACATAAAGAAAGAATAGCTATATATACAAATCTATATGNGTCATACGCTATATAGAAAGTCGAGTATATAAGCTCATTAAAGCACACTATCAGAGATATCTATAGTAGAAGGGCTATTATAACCCTAAGTTAAAGGAGATAAATTACCGCCTAGAGAAAGTTAAATGATATTCAGGAGGATAATAAACAGGCATAAAACAGAAGCGGGTACATAAAGAAAGAATAGCTATATATACAAATCTATATGAACTTTTATTAGCCAATTCTTCAAAGAGGCCCTGCCCACGCAACGAGAGGTACACACATAGTACAGCTAATATAGAAAGTCGACGAGTAAAGTAATCACAGTGCCGTAATTATAGTATAAAAAGTTTTTTCTATATCGCTCTAGTAAATGCCCCTATAGTTAACTGACTAAGTAGGCACAGATCTAGGCGAAATAGGCATAAGATAGTTTAAGTATTAAGTAAATATTATATCGTTTAGCTGAATTGTTGTGAAAGTTTTAGATCTTTATGCCAGGAGTTGAAAGAGATTAGTAAAGCTATATATAAAAAATGAAAATAGAACAATAAAATAAGAAATTTATATAAGATATATATTTATTACAATTCTCTATTTTAATAACCAATTAAAGATTTACACAAAAGCTAGGGCCTTATTACAAACTTGAGCTTTTTATTTTACTTAGGACAATTTATCTCTTTAAGTTTACTCTATAATAGCCGCGGCATGTCAGCCGTACCGGACAAACGGAAGCATATCCGATTATAAGAAAAGTAAGATATAAGAGGAGACAATAGGTAGGGTTATGGCGAATAGCTCACATACCGAACATTAAATATGATAAATAATAGTCTGCCTGGTGGCAATTTCTTTCGCGGGGGTAGATATACTATCTATATTATCTCTTTTTCCTTTTCTTAAGAAAAGGGTAGTTAAGAAAAGGGAAGCAGAGTCTTTTAAGTTTTGTAGTTCGTACTATTATTATTATTGACCGATATGTTCATACAATAGAGTACTTTACCTATGTAAATGATATGCGCCTACCCTATCCTTATTCTTAAATGTGACGACAGTTTAATAGACGAGTTAAAGATCATCCTTAAGGCACAATGCGACTTTATAGAAGAGATATTCGTTGCCTTGATGGAGAAAGGTAGGAAGAGTTACTTGAGATTTACATATAAGTCAATCACATTAAATGCCTCAGCACTATAATCTCACTGCTTTACTCTAGAGAGTTATATAGGTTAGTATAGAAAGGCCTCTAGTTAGGTTCGATTTATAGGTATATAGAAATAGTTTAGATTAAATAAGAATGTATCGTTGTTGGAGCTTATTGCAGTTTTTAAGGGTAAGATACTTCAATATTATGAGCTGCGACCGGCATTGTGTTTTATTGGAAATTAGAACCAACATTTAGCTAATCACATGTCCACTTGCGTATAGAGTTATCTGCTTCTTATATAAGTCAGCATTTCATCATATTATTTAACAAGCAACGACATTGCCTTTTTATATGCCTATTATTGTAAAGGGATGCAGATAGGGTAGAAATAGACGTCTACGGTGAGTTGGGTTTATTGCAAAATCGGTCCAGGGACTGTAGAAATATTATCTAAGTTATATATCTCGACCTGATTATAATTAGGACTAAACTTGATTAAAGCGTAAAGAAGGATAATTAAATCCTAGAGAAATGGGTCTCTATTGTTTACGCCATTCCCGATCTATTACGTCTGTACAGCTGTCGTTCTACCGTACCTATTTGCCCTATGGAGGATAGAGAACGCCAGATCACAATAAGAGACAAGCTCTGTGAAACCATGATCACAACATCAGCCAGGCGCTTCGGAACGTCTGGATGGACACCCGAGTCCGACCCGTTAGACAGACGTTTTCACTGGACCCCTGATGGTCTTCTTCAATGTACCGCTACTACACTTTTTGTTGATGCTTTCAACATTGGTCGAGCTGTTGAGCCCTGTAGCAATGAGAAGATCTACCCCCTTGCTGAACGGGGCCGACCACCGATATTGAGGCTGGTGAAACGTATACGTAATAGCACACTTGAGGAGTTAGATTAGTTATTCAGCGAACTCATTAGGATTGCATAGACTGAGTCTATGGATAGACAAGCTGGGAACAGCTCTATGCCGTTAGGTTGCACGATTCCCTGCTTAAGTCAGTCCTCCACTGGCTCTAACAACCGGATGACACGGCATGGATTCAACCATCAGAAGTCTACCCTTAATGTTGACCAAACAGCAGACGAGGCCACGATAGAATCTAAATCTGTCGGGAGGGAGAGCGAGAGCGTAAAGAGCAATACAAGTGATAGCGACTCTGCCGATTCAAGCGGGTCATGGAAACCTCCCATACGTCCAAAGCGCGCGCTCAGGTCTCGAAAATAACATCATGCCTCACATGTTATTGATAACGTACTTAAGCTTACTGCGCGGAGATCCTAAAAATTTCGCCTCCACAATGTCCCCAACTACTGCCTCGGACGTGTCATTGGCCTTGCGGATACCTTCATCTGGGCCTTCTTCCCTGCACTTTTCTCGGGCAAGCTCTCCGATCCGTATAGCCAAACCTGTATTCCCAGGAAGAACTTTGTGCACTGGTATGAGGAAGTGATGCTGCCCGCTATACAAGCTGTTATCGATGACAACAACATACTTCAGTACATCCCAAAGACACATGCCATCGCGTCTTCGGACTGCAGTGCGCCCCGGGAAGCGTTAGCAGCTCTGGAGGTGGCGGAGGGAGAGGAGGCCGATATGGAAGAAGAACTGGGCGGATTTACCGGAGCGAAAAGACGAGACGGTGCAGCCGCACTGCCGGGGTCACGACGCAAGCACTTCTACGTCACGCTTCAGCCCCGCTACCTCGCAGCTTTATGGGAGGTTTTCGGCCAGTTTTTTGGCCTCTCCT
>WEYU01000108.1:0-11997 GCA_011036685.1 Fusarium cf. nygamai | reverse complement strand
AGCCGAAAAGGTAGTCCTTCGGGATAACTGCCCTTATTGACTCCATCCTTTTGTTTAGGCTGTGCCTTTGCTTTTCCTTTCATAGTTCTGAACTTGCCTTGATCTGTATCTTTGGAAGCTTCGGGGGCCTCATCAGCTGGGGCAGCCTCTTGGTCTTTATTGGTTTCATTTTCCGGTTCCTGTTTCTTCTGCTTTCCTTTCTGCTTCTTGTTATTCTTCTGCTTGCCTTTGTTCTGTTTCTTGGGCTCCTCTTCTGGCTCTGTTTCCTCCTCTGTTTCCTTGGGTGAGTCAGAAGTTTCTCCTTCAGTCTCTTGCTCTTGCTGCTGCTTAGCCCTTTTGTTCATTGCTTTTCGTTGCTTCTTGGTCATAGGAGGCTGGGGCGCGGTTTGCTGTTTCTTTCCCTCTGTCTGCTTGCCTTGATTTTTGGTTTGGCTCCGTTTCTTAAGTGCTAGGATCTCAGACTCTGAATCTGAGTCAGAAGTATTGGGGTCAGGCTCTGTTGATTTTTCTTTCTTTAGACACCTCCTCTTGTTCTTACCAGATTGTTGCTTAGTGTTGGGGGGTTCTTCTTCTTCGTCCGAATCAGAAGTTTCGGGGCTTGGCGGGGTGATTTCCTTGCTCCTTTTCTGGCATACTCTTTTCAATATCTGTCGGCCCTTTGTACATCTCTGGCAGGGACAGTCTGGTGCTGGATCAGAGTCCCAGTCACTCTCGGTGTCTTCTTCGGCCTGTGTCTGTCTGCGCTTCTTCTTTCTCTGCTTTTTGTGCTTTACGCACTCAACTGAGTATTCAATATCAGAATCGGTGGCATCAGAGCTTGATATGTATGCCGACTGACTGGAGTCTGACTCGGTTTCTGGGCTGGAGTCGGATGCCTCATCTGAGGAGTCCATGGGAGTTGTGGTAGTGGTCTGCTTCATAGCTGATTTGATGGGGCCATTTTGGCGAACGTCAAACCGGACCTTCTTGGCCACGGCCTTTGCTTCGTTAGCAGGCGGAGGTGTATATTTGCGTCCAGTGCGTGGGTAGGTGAACGAGACGGTGTCCTCTTCGGACTCATCATCAGTGGTGACCGCAACACGTACGACGTCTCGCTTCTTAGGGGGTTTGTTCTGAGGGATGGCACCGATAACAGATTCGATTGTTGTTCCAACTACCCATTCGCAAAAATGCGAGGGGAGTTTCGCTTTGCGATTTGACATCGCACCAAAGAAGTTTGCTGTACCAAAGAAATTGTCAAGATAGTATGTCTTTAGAAAGGTCAAAAGGTCAAGAAAAAGACGGTTGTGCGTTTGTTTTGAGGTTGGATATGAGAGGTCACCCTGATGGTCTGGGCAATAGTCGAAGATTTGTTGTTGTNTACCCATTCGCAAAAATGCGAGGGGAGTTTCGCTTTGCGATTTGACATCGCACCAAAGAAGTTTGCTGTACCAAAGAAATTGTCAAGATAGTATGTCTTTAGAAAGGTCAAAAGGTCAAGAAAAAGACGGTTGTGCGTTTGTTTTGAGGTTGGATATGAGAGGTCACCCTGATGGTCTGGGCAATAGTCGAAGATTTGTTGTTGTCAACTGCTCGCAGCTGTCAAGGCGAAGCGAAGACAAAGTAGTAACAGCCCTAGTGCTTTGGCAATCTACAGATCAGAAAGGAAGTGTAAAGAGGGCATGTAGAGGCTATGTTATGTTTTGGTGAAAAGATGTAAAAGTAATAGAAATGGACTGCGCTGAGATGAAAAGGGTCGGTTCGTGGTTGAGAAAAGAGGCAGGAGCGAGCTTGAGTTGGGGCTCCTTCCTCCTTGTGCATATAATTCACCTGTACCTATTATCCACCCTCCAACCACTAAAAGCAAACAAACAAACTCCCTAGGTAAGGCACCTATAATTCACTATCAAAGCTTTGCATTCAACTTCATCTCCTCCCATCTCTCATTGATAATAAGATTCTGCCAGAACCTCCACGTCGCAACTGCAACTGCCAGAGGAGGACATCCAAGCAATAACCATGACCACCACTCGGGGCTCGCCTTTCTCAGATCCTTGATGGCCTTATCCAGCTGCTCCTTCAACTCTTCTCGTGATCCATCGTTCCAAAGCACAATTCCCTTGCCTTCTCCGCGTTCTTCACATCGCCTGGCCTTTTCTCGAACATCTGTTTGGCTACGCACTCTGTTCTCGGCATCTTCTGGGCTGAGGTGAGGATCACGCGCACGCAGACGCTGCATCTGAACTGCTGGGTCGTGGACTGCTACTACAACTGTGACGCCGCAGAAGCGATCGAGGCCACTCTCAAAAAGGAGTGGGATATCCAGANTTTTCGGCCTGATTTTCTGGGTCGTGGACTGCTACTACAACTGTGACGCCGCAGAAGCGATCGAGGCCACTCTCAAAAAGGAGTGGGATATCCAGAACCACAGCCCAATGGCCTCTGAAGTAGCATCCAACGACGGACTTGAACATCTCCCATCGGACAGCCGGATGAACGATGCGATTGAGGACTGCTCTGTCCTTCTTTCGCTCCTCTGAGTCGCCAAACACTCGTCTCCCCAATGCCGGTCTGTTGAGTGGTCTGCCTTTGCCGTCTGGTCCATCCTCTGGCATCTTCTCTGATGGTTGCACGAGAAGTTCGGGTGTTGTAGGCCCAAAATGTTTCACAATAGCTTCATACCCACGAGTTCCCGGCTCCACAACCTTGCGCGCTAGAATGTCTGCATCTATGATCGGGAGGTTGTAAGGTTGTGATGAGAGCATTGACGACACTGTCGTCTTGCCTGTGGCAATTGAACCCGTAAGACCGATGAGAAGCATAATGGCGTTATCTTGGAAGACTGCGCAGGTCTTGTGGTAACGAAAAAAACTCAGGCTCTAGGAACTTGTCAGAAAGTCTTCTAAGCTCTTTCTAAGATCACCACAGTATCCTCATGGATCATGATTAAGATAGCTCTTCTTACCTGTTGGCGGGGTATAGACCTAACAAGGTGAGGCAATAAGCTCGGATGATCTTAAATGGGCTTCTCTTTTGAGATTCGATAGTGGCTTCTCAGATCTTAAATGAGATGAGCGTATCAATGGATGTAGTTAACAGGAATGATCTGATAAACCTTCCATGGACCGATGATGCAATTACCGAGGATGTACGAAACAGTCGGGACAGTGTAAGTTTACCCCACATGCATCCATGACTTGCATTAGTAACTTGCACCACATTAAATCAACGACATGTGATGCTATTTTCTTTTCCTTCCCGCAGAACAATCACAACGAGGCCGTTTTATACAATTTCAATTAACCGTAGCAGTGAATATCCTCAGAGGAATTATGCAAAGCAGTTTCACATCTGCATTCGGTAGGTAGTGTTTCCTTGCGCAATCTCAAAACGTTCCATATCCTTATCCGAGAGACGTCTTATTCATCGATACAATCTCAATCGCATAACTGATCATGAGCTCTTTATAAGTCGAAAAGTCGGACAAAGGACGAGAAGCGTTATCATCCCTTTCAAAGTCAGCTTGTGCCGCCATATTATCTCCGTACTACTTACATGGAAGACATGGTGACAGAGTTCAAATCAAATTCTCGGTTGGGGGCGAAGCCAACTGCAAAATTATTAGTACAACTTCGACTCAATGTGAAGAAATATCTCACAGCTTGCGTTAAACGATTTTCCAATGAATCATTCTTGTGGATTTCGTGGTATGTCTACAGATTATCAGCTCATGGCCCGGGAGATGAGGCAAGGGGAGGTTAACTTACTGGCCGCGTCGTTTAGTTGGGGAGTCGGACGGCGTAAAACCAACCCTCATCGGTCACATACCAGCGGGAGTCCCCCATGTGATCAATGGTAAATCGGTTGCGCTGAGTCCAGTTCCCGTCAACTTCACGAACATAGTAAAAACGGGAGGGGTCATCGTCAGCTGGCTTGAAGTCCTGAGGCTCGTACATCTTGTTCGCATGCGCAAACTGGATCTGACGGAGCTGCTCTTCGCCAGCGGTACGACCAACACCAAAAACATCGCCGAAAANGAGGGGTCATCGTCAGCTGGCTTGAAGTCCTGAGGCTCGTACATCTTGTTCGCATGCGCAAACTGGATCTGACGGAGCTGCTCTTCGCCAGCGGTACGACCAACACCAGTGACATCAGGGACATGGTGACCACCAGGGACATTACCTGCAAAGACGGGGACCGTGCCGGGCACAGCAGCTCCACCAGCAACACCGACCGAGGGAACGCCTGGGACTTGCTGAACCTGCTGCACGAACTGCTGGGGCTGGTGGCCAGCAACGAGGACTGGCTGTTGGCCCATGGTCGGCTGCTGGTAGTAGTAGGGCTGCTGCTGGACAACGTAGCTGCCTTGAACGGTGGGCTGGGGAGCCATACCACCGACGGCGGGCTGCTATAGAACTTGTCAGCATTTGCTAATAATTTGTGGTGAGAGTTTGAGGAACGAGTGAAAGAAAAGGGAAGACCGCCGCCGAGCTACTGAAGTCACAGAGGTGCACTGGACCACTTGATTCAGGCCGACTCGACGCCGAAGCCGAAACGCAAAGATAAATCAGCAAAGTGAACTTGCATAATACGTGTAACCATTTAAATAGAATGTCTTCGGCACCACAACTGTAGTGCAGGCGGGAGTAGTCGTTGGGACAGGAGATAAGAGAGGGGCAGTAGGGGCAATATAAGAAAAAGAGGGTGGACAAACTTGAACACCGGCATAGGCCCCGACTGGGACACCAGCAAGAACGTTGTCAAAGCGAGGCACATAAACGTGCTGCATGGGACCAAAGGTAGTGTCAGGAACAGGCGGCTGAAAGTTCATGCCATGAACAGGAGGCGCAGCGTTCTGATAGTCACCCATGTTTGCGGTGTTGACAGCGGGAGACTGAGGTCCGATTCCGATGTAGGTGATTGGAGATGGGGTGAATGGGTTTGGGCCTGCGTTGATGAAGGGAGCAGGATGAGGATGAGGATGAAATTGAGGGGAGAGAAATTGGTGCTGCTGAGGGGTAGGCGAGACGAAACCAGTTGACACTTGTTGCGCGAGGCTCTGAGTCGGGTCGGCACTGATATGCCACTGAGGCTGTGCGTTAGGGCCTAGGCCGAGCGCAGGGAAGCTCGTGGGTTGATTGCTGCCCTTCTCCTCCGGCGCAGAAGNTAATTAAGCCTAAAAAATATCCCGAAAAATGCCACTGAGGCTGTGCGTTAGGGCCTAGGCCGAGCGCAGGGAAGCTCGTGGGTTGATTGCTGCCCTTCTCCTCCGGCGCAGAAGTGGTTGCTCGGGTAGCAGCAGTGGTTGTCGTTGTCGTAGCTCGAGCAGTGCTAGGAGCTGTAACACCGTTGATACCAGCACTGAAGCCGCCGCTGGGGGAATTGGCAGTGGTGTAGCCCGTGATGCCCTCGTTCAAGGCGCCAGATGTAGATGTAGATGCAGAAGTTGCAGTAGCAGGCTTAGTCTGAGAGCCAAAGTGCACTTGACGAGTCTCGGGAGTCTTTGGTCGACGAGGAATTTTGGGAGACTTGAAGGCGCTGGCACCTGCCGAGGCCATGATCGCTTCTTTTGTGTGCAACTCGAACAATTGAGATTGGGAAAGAAATCCACTTTCAGGGCTCGTGAATCAGAGGCCTCAGGATCTCGTGATACCTGCGAAGAAGGAGAAAAACGAAAGAAGAAAAAGAAGAAGCTCTCAGATGGGAGAGACACTTCGAGAAGATATACCTCTCGTGCGTACAGGGCACAAACAGCGCTCAAGGCGGCAATACAGCACAAACAGAACACTTAGCGTGCTGAATTTGGTTTGTTTATGTTTTGATATCCTTCAATGGCAAGTTTTGAGGTGACTTTGCCCTCCGGTCGGTTGTCACTGGCAGTCGAGACGCAGGCTCGGGACCAGGTGGCCCGCAAGATTGGAGAGGATTTGGTAGGGCAAAGGGCCACGGTAATGGAATAGACGAAATAGATGAAAAGCAAGGAAATATGTATGCTCACCACTCTCTGAAGCTCCCAGTTCTGCCCATCATGGACCCAAACAGACTGCTTAGGGGCTTTGTGCAAATTGTCATAAGGGTCTTCGCATTTTGTCCATGTCCACGGGAAACAGGGAAGGCACATTATGCCGACGAGATTATAACAAGCAAAACGATGCGTTTTTAGAGTGTTTAGAAAGGGAATGTGTTGTTTTATGCTGAAGTTGAGTGGGCGGTGGATGAGCAAAGATGGCTGTTGTGATGCCCACTGTGGTGACAGTGCTTCTGCCTTGAGCATTGGATATAAGGTAGCCAAACTCCCGTAAACTTGAGCTCTTTGAGCATAGGTAGGTAGTAATAGGAGTTTCTTATTCTCTTGCAATATAATCATTTGTTCACTTGCGTGAACTTGTCAAACTAAACAATGGGTTCGTCTATCATACTGAATGCACATGTGTATATAGAATCACACGTCCACTGCACAATTTTATCCTCTTACTTCATGTGCAAACAATTCATCGTCACGATAGCAACTCATCCATAAGGGAGAAAGAGCCATTCCTTTTCATCCCATGAATCGTTGTCAAGAAGTGCCAAACTCGTCATCATTGTTGTTCTTACTTGGAGAACCAAACCTCCCCATAGTCGCAAGCTTTGCCCCGTCTAGCGCTTGTTTTGTTTTCGCTGCTCGCTGGACTTCTTCCTGGGTGCGGCTGGCGAGAAGTTCATCCACGATGTCAAGCTGAAAAGATGCCAGCCCGGCTTCGCCAAAGAAAACTTCAGCCTGGTTCATAAGATCATCTACTTCAGGCCACCACCGGCGAAGTCGAACTTTCTAGGGCTATTTCACACAATGTTAGCAATGGTCAGTAAAGGGCACCCATGATGCTCACTCGAATAAAGACCGGGTGTTTCTTTGCTCGTACGGCATCGAGTAGTTCTTGGTAGGTTGTTTCATTCAACTTTGTCCACGTACGAAGACGGTCTGGTAACCTGCCCGTGGGAATACAGAAATTGGGGTTGCTTCTCAACTTGAAAACCCATGAGTATCTCTCACTTTCAGGTTTCTCTACCAGCACCAATTCATGCAGCTGGCGATATAAGCCTTTGGCTTTCTTTCGCTGTGCTTCATCTCCACGTTGCCAAACAATTTCGAGTCTATGTATAAAGACGTTGATAGTATGTTGGCCCTGTTCACTGTCAGGAGGAAACCTGACCTTCATTCGTGAAAGCATTCCCTCTATGCTGACATCGCTAGGTAGATTGACACTCTGGTAAGTAATCTTACCGTCGACCCCTAAATCGAGGACCTTGACCTGGTAGTATCCTGGTAGCTGTTCCTTACCAACAGTCAAGCGAGTTTGGGCTATCATAGTGACCAAGTGGCTGAATTGAAAGCTTGCTCGCACATCATCCCATCTTGCTGGCTCCCGGTCCGGATCGTAAGCGTTGGGCTCCCACAGCGTCAGGCATGTCTCTTTAACCTCCTCTTCTATTAGGTGCTGCAGTTTCGTTAGAAAGGTCTTGTCTCTCTCGACCTTGGTGCGATATGCAGCCTCCAGTTCAAGGCGTCGTTTCTGGAGGTCCTCTGCGATCTCCCGCTTTTGTGCAGGCAGAGGTGTGGTTATGTCGAATGGTATACACCACGTTCGGTCGAAGCCATCGAACATGTTCATCCCGCTGTCCGCAACCTTGAAGCCAGCCCATTGTGGGCTCCACAAAGCTGTCAGATTAGTTTGACCCTTAACATGGACGATTTGCGCCCTTGCTCTCCAGTGATCAAGGCGATATTGTATCATGATCTCTTTGAACTCTTTCAGGCTCGTACCCGCGATGCCTTGTTTGGGAGTTNTGCCTTGCTTGATGATGCCGCATTTCTGTCGCCCTGGGGATTGTCAGTAGCACCCAAGGGGTCGCCGATGAGCGCTGGAGATGGGCGATCGTCGCGAGTAAGCTCTTCAACAGCGTCTAGATGGATCTGGAATGCCCCTTGGCCGTTGCTAAGATCGTGTGACTCCATGTTGAGTGTTGTGTGTTGTGGGAAAGGTCAAGCCATCTCAGCTTGTGCGATGCGGATGAAGATGAAAAGTTGAGGGTACGATAGAATCTTTGCTGTGAATGTGTGTTTGTGGTAAATAGATGGTGAAGTGGTAGGCGCCTCTTTCTTGTGTATAATCCTAGGCAACCGATCTCGGCCAGTGCTGGCACTGTCAGGAGGTACTGCTTCCATGAACCAAAGCACAGGCTACCATGGAAACCTATTGGCTAACTGAATTTAACGTAACTTACAGTACTATTCAAACATTTTAATCATTAATGACCAGACGCCCAGCCCCTATCACAATCGTCTAATGCTCGCTGACCGAACCTCATGTAATGTACACTTGCCCATGGGAGGAGAGATGTCCGTTACAATCCATATGCTACCAAACTCCTAGTCTCGCCCATATCATATACAACGGGGGATCCCTTCTCTTCCCGTACTTTATCCTCCAGCTCGCCTCGCCTCTCTTCGTTCACTTTTTTCGTCGGTGCCGCGCGCCCACTGAGGCACGATTATAACGAGTCGATAAATTGACGACAACGGTGAATAGGTGTATCATAATGGTATTACAGAGTACGCTCGTCAGAAACCGCAGGAACGGGCTCTGGGATAGGGAAGAAAGATCGTCGGACAATCTGGAAAGCAGTTAGCAGCTGAACGGGGTATAAATCATAGAGTAGCACTTACAGCCCAAGCACCAGCGACAGAGGCCACAATACCACCAGAGATGGCCATGGGTCGAAGTCCGCGGGTGCTCTTAAAGAGCATACCACTCAGCGCACCAGCGAGAACAGTGTTTCCGGCATCATGCTTTCCACGGACAGATCCAATCAATGAGTTGATGCAGTTGTAGATAATAGCGACGACACCCAGCGAGTTACCGAGGNTATAACATCGAAAATGGGGCCGAAAACCTTCGGAGACCCTCCTGCAGACCCCAAGCACCTCCAATTCCCAGACCAGCGAGATATGTGATTCCGGTACCATAACACAAGTCGTCTGTGAAGCCTCGCGAGGGCAGGACTGATTGGCCACCAGGCAGCTCGGACAGGGCTGAATCCTCGAGGGAAATATATTCAAGGGTATCTCTGTTGAGGCCGGCGAGGGGATGTAATTGCGAGGGGTCGGCAAAGGCAGAGCTCTGAAGAAAAGACTCGACGCCCTGGCCTTCCGTGGGGTCGTAGGCGTAATGCGCGGGTTCTTGTGTCGTGGGTTGTTGGTGCGACTGCGACTGTTGCTGCTGGTGGGCGGGCTTATTGCCGCTGGTGAAAGCGTTCCAGAGAGAAGACATTATGGGCGATGACGACCAAGTAGGTAGGCGAGGAGAGGGTGGGCGAGATGTAGATTTTGGGAGGATTAATCGGCCTTGACAAAAGTCGCACGTCAATGAGAGTCTTGTCCGAATCTCGGGCAAATCTGAAGGCTTCCTCCGGTTTAGATTTTTTTGGGCTCCACTTCTGCCCGTTCGCCCATCAAGATTCCTCCAGACTCTGGCCCGTCACGTGCTATCACGGCCTTGGACCCCGAAGGTCATTGGCGACGGGGAGACATTACAGCGAGGTTAAAATGTTTGATGTTGTTTATTGATGAGATGTTCTCTAACAGTGCTTCTACAGGCATCTGTCTATAAATCTGTGCGCAGTCGTGACGCACTGCAACATAATCTGAAACAATACAACAACTGGCTATACCCGCAAATTTGATTGACGCCAATTTGGTACGAGCAGATGGCAACGCTTTGCACAGAGTTTGCATACAATGACTCTTTAGATATACAGTTTACTCTGTATCATGAGAAATCATGTGGTGTGTCGAGTTGAACTACAAATTCGCCTGTTCGGGGCCACCGAAAAGTTTGCAGCAAACTTTTGGTTGCCCAGCCACTTTCGAGCATCTCCAGACAACAAATTCTGCAGCCGTGAGAATTCAGCGGAGACCAACGATTATGGTGTTTCTCTCAGAGCACTGAAACCTTCAGCATGGATACACGAGCGGTCCGGCTTCATATCGAGGCCTGCTCTAACAGAGCAGGCCACATGTGCAATCTACGAGCTTACAATATTCAAAATTTAGGAATTCGATGGTATGTCGAGATCACCCCACAGTCAAAGAACCTCTGACGACGTCCATGGCTGATTAGGAAGAGCGATCACGTTGCTATAGGAGGCCGGGAACGGAAAACCAGATATCGACAAATCTGACTCTCAGCAAGCCGCTTTCGCGGAGCCGCCATTAAGTAAAAATTCACATGACGGTGAAGTTCTACCTACTGATGTAGTAGAGAAAAGGAAAAAATGAATTAAAAGGATGGGAGAAGATTGGCTTTTTATACCACCAACTTTTCTCGAGTGACCACGCTAACACCAACGTGGCCGAAGTATCTGTGCGTGCCACTGCTCGCACTGCAGGGATTTTTGCCCGAGAGGGTTACATAAAATTTCAGAGGGTGGGGCTTCAAATGGACTCTTTTGGCGGGTCGAAAACCTTCTGTTTGGCTGTATCATGGGCTTCAGAGTTGTCTATCAACTCTTCGGTTTAGTATCACCGATAAACTATCACCGATATACCCAGTAGACGCCAAACCAAATCTCGGCTTCTCACATGAGATCCCTTTTTCAATGGTCAACCGGGAAGGTCAAGCAATCCACTTCATATCTACAAATGCATAACTAGGTGATACCAATAATGAAGGATGTTGTCGAACAGCAGCACTGAGACTTCACCTGTACAATTAGGTTGACAGCATCTTGCACTCAGGAAGCAGGAATACATCTGACCCTAAGCTTAGGTACCAAAAATAAGATATGTAAAGATATCCTAAATCTATACTAAACTTACCTAAATATTTATATAACTTAGAAAAGAGGTCCCAGGTTTTCTTTCGCCGCCTTGCTTGCCTGCAGAGACCTGTTGTGCGCAAGGAACCTGATCACTAAATCGTCCCAACTCTTTTGTTCCTCATTATTCTGAACATAGAACTATACGTCGCCGAAAACGCAGGCGTATGATCGATGTTGAGGTTGTGTATGAAGGTAAACACCACAGAAACACAGCTTCAACGACTGAACTCTATGAACCAACGCATGATCAGTCTTCGTCTAGCCAATAAGTGAGCCCCACGTTATGACGAAACAGAAAGCCATCAGTGATTCCCTGACCGAGCCAAACCTTGAGAAGAATTATGAGTGGTGTAAGGCATTGATGTTTCTAAAAACATATTTATACACATCTACAGGGTAATCCGGGACACCAACGATGTTGATCCTCCAAGAAAACATGATAAAGGAGTAGCAGCTTACTACTGACAAGACTGATCCGTAGAGCTTACGAGCAATAAAATGATAGACTTCGTGTCACTCGAGGACCTACTAATGCTCAGAGCCTAATATGCCAGTGTGGAGCAGTCTCTAAGTTTGATGAGAATAATGTTTTTGACTATTGATTGCTACTCGCCGATATTCTCCTTCACTCTCGATCTCAGTTAGGAGAGGAACCTTGGTTCTGTTGAGATACTGGCTGCCTCATAAATGCAGAATAGATCTGTAGCTTCATGTTATGAACAAACTTAACCCCTGAGAGGTGAGTTGATCTAAAATCTGAATAAACATCATATATTCCCAACTCCGTCATGATAGCAACCCGGTCCTGATGCTAATTTTTATTTTTGATTCCTTTTCCTTTTCCTTTTTTTTTCTTTCTCATCCAACAGTAAACGCCCGCAATTATTCGATCCTATATGTGCCCCAGCCAGTCAGGGGAGATATGAGAACAAATGAAAATAAAAAGCAAAACAAAAAACTGTCATCTCAGGCGTGAGCCCTTCAAAAGATAAAATTTAGATCATGGGTGATAGACAGAGTCGCCTCTCTGGAGTAGAGGACGCTGGTCCCAGCTGTCCTCGTTGAGACTCTCGTCGTCATCGTACTCATCTTCCTCAGTGACGTTGTCGTTGATTCGTCGACGAGTAGGCGTTTTCGGCGTGCTTTTACTATATTCAG
>WEYU01000107.1:0-12048 GCA_011036685.1 Fusarium cf. nygamai | reverse complement strand
CCGAATTCTCCAGCGGGTATGATCGTATGTGATAGTCCAAGGCCGAAACCGCACCTTTAAATGGAGGTGAGAGACAGCTGTAGATGAAAGATGCCAGAGCTAGCCCTGTAAAGGATATAGAACGTCCGGTAGGATGTTCTCTCCACGGGACGGAGACTTTGGGCCAACTCAGTGGAGCACGCTATACTTACTAGGAGCAAAAATATGATCATTCTGGGGATCGAACCCAGAATCTTCTGATTCGTAGTCAGACGCCTTGCCATTGGGCCACACGACCGTATCCAGTTGTTGACCGCCCAGATCCTCAACGGCGTCTCTGTGCGCTGCCAACTTTGCTACGACGACATTCTTTCTCTTGAAACGAGCATGTTGTCAAAGCAGTAGGTTAGCTTCATCATTCATTTACGAGTTTCGAGATTCTCAAGTCTCGGGAGAGTTTTATCGCATTGTTCTGTCCAGGCATTAATGCATGCAGTGCCGTATGGCGGCGTAGTTGACTGCACTAATGCAGGGTGCTGACAGCTTCACAGCAAACATCCTATTATGATCCCACCATTGTTGCGCCATTACATTGTTCACGAAGAGGTCATCGAGAAAACTTCTATACTACTTATTCTCCCACTTTAGTAACTTCTCCCCCCGACTCTGGCGCCATCTATTCGTCGTCTCTATAAGCTCAGGACACCCTTGAAGCAACCAACCCCATTTCCTCAGAAACCAAGGTGATGCCTCCCAGGAATTCGGCACAGATGAATCTCCCCATACAATCAGACTTGGCTTCTCGACATTCTCCCAATTGATCTCGGATATATCCTCACATAGCTCTCCGTCATCTAGTAACTCAGCATCGGCCGCCAGAATGACGTTATCTCTGAATTTAGGAAAGGGAAATATGTCGAGCCATGGGTGATGCAACACCGTCTTCTGCACCTCTGTAGGTTCAAGTGACTTCGGAGGATTATAATCTGCACTAAAAGGTCCATTGATGTTGAAAGGCGATATAGCTTCTTCAATGCACATAAGCGCGCGATCGAATCCCAAAAGTGTAGCGTTGTTGGCAACTGCTATTGTAACATTGAGACTGATGAGAAGTGGAAGCTGCGATATTCGAGGAGCGTTCATGGTGTAGTCCATGTACGTTTCGCACGCAATGGCAAACACCCTTTCGCTCTTATCTGGTCTATCGTAAACTTCGCATGTTTGGCGAATGACTTCAAACATGGCGTCCGGTGGACCTTGGAGAGCGAGTGCTATTGACGGCATTGACTCAGCGGGTAGGCCAGCTTGACCGACGATGTTAGAAGCAAGCCGGTTTTGTTCCTGTTGTTGACGCTTTCTGAGATCTACCAAGCGCATATCATGTAAGAAACTTCTCGAGAGTGCAGGTTAAGATAGTGCCCTCACATTGTGACCTCTTGTTTAGCCTATTCTGCAGCTTTCGTCGTTGTGCCGTACTAGTAATCCCAGTCCAGTCCTCCCCAGGTTTCTGGACAAGGAGCTGCTGAGCCATTGGTTCAATTGCAATCTTTTGTGGATCTGACATCGTGATGTGTATGCCGGCTGCTGATAGATTGATGTAAATGGCTGATTATGAGAGAATTATGTGATACCTTTTGAGAATTGATGGGATAATTCAGGAGAGAAAATGGTTGGATTCTGGAGGCGTCATCATGGCATGCACGTGAAACCCTCCATCCGAGCTGGAATGGCTAACTCCACTCTGTCAGCAGGTTGCATTAGTGCGTCGCATAAGGGTATAGCCTCGTTCATCGTGCTTATCATTGGATGGACTTGATAGCCGGGGGAGTCGGTCCGATGAGGGTCGCAAGAGCTTGAGGTTTGACGATATCATCGACTCGCATAAGTACGCATTAAGAATCTGATGAATAGTGGCGAATGCCTCTTGAGAAGTAATTTATAAGGTCTAATGAGATACTAAGCCAACATCGCTGCAAAACGATCTCATCACACAAGACATGCTCACCAATACCTCCGAAGCATCAAAAGCAACTGAATCCAAGAAGCTCCAATTGTGCAGCCACGCAAAGAATCTACTTCCACCATGCCTCCATACCAGATCTCGACCCCCGTAAACTGCGATATTGATTTCAACAAAGATCAAATAGCTGGCAAAGTTGCCATAGTCACCAGAGGTGAGCGTCACCAAAATTAATGGCGAGGTATAGGTTAGCTAACTTTGCAGGTGCAAGTGGCATCGGGGAGGCTTATGTACGTGCCCTACATAACTCAGGGTATGCGCAGTTCCATAAAACTCCACATGTCATGAATATTGATATCTATCAGAGCTAAAGTTGTGATCGGCGTTAAGAATGCCGAATATGGTGAGAGATTGGCTTCCGAACTTGCCGGCACAAAGTTCGTTGAATGCGATGCAGCCGTTTGGGAAGATCAAGTTCGCCTGTTCAGGAAGCCGCTCGGTTATCCTCGTCTGGAAAGATTCACTACGTGATAGCCAATGCTGGGATGACCAAAAAAGACCAGACTTTCACTTTCGACGGTAAGAACTCCCTCCCTCCTGTGCCTCACGCATTTCTCTTACATTCACTTCGCAGGCAAAGACCAGGAACCGAAGAAGCCAGACTTGCAGATCATCGATGTGAACCTGAAAGGAGTGTTTTATACTGCTAAACTAGCTATGCACTATTTCGTGTCCCAGAATGGTACCGTAGTCAACGACGAGCAAGAAGATACCTGCTTGGTCCTTATCAGCTCAGGCGCTGGGTTTCTCGACGTTCCAAGGTCGCCTGAGTAAAAAAGTAGCCGAAAAAGTACAGCGAGAGCCTCTTCATAACTGGCTTTATTCTCCGCGTTGTTCCCCATATTCTGAGACCGTTCGTAGCTCCACTGCTACCATCTTACAGAACACTCCTTCGCAACGTCTCATCTGGTCGTAGAGTTATAAGCGACATCATTCGCTCCCAGCAAGGTGGTGAGAACGAGGACATACTCTCGTGGATGAGCGAAGCTGCGACTGGCGAAGAGAAACAGGTTGACAATATCGCTCAGCGAATGCTTATCCTGAGTCTCGCGTCTATTCACACTACTGCAATGACGATGACGCATGCCATGTATGACTTGTGTGCTCGCCCCGAGTATATCGAGCCTCTTAGAGAAGAGGTAAAATGTGTCGTTGGTGCCAGTGGGTGGGATAAGACGGCGTTGAATCAACTTCATAAACTCGACAGTTTTCTCAAAGAGTCGCAACGCTTCAACCCCGTGTTTCTCTGTAGGTGTTTCTTCAACTTCTGCTTGTCTATATACTGACTCAAACGTCCAGTAACATTCAATCGCATCTATCACCAACCTATGACACTCTCAGACGGCACCAATCTCCCATCAGGCACTCGCATCGCAGTCCCTTCCCACGCGATGCTTCAGGACTCAGCACATGTTCCCGGTCCGACGCCACCAACTGAGTTTGATGGATTTAGATACTCGAGGATCCGGTCAGACTCGAACTATGCACAGAAATATCTTTTCTCCATGACTGACTCTAGTAACATGGCGTTTGGGTATGGGAAATATGCTTGCCCAGGGCGGTTTTATGCATCAAATGAGATGAAGCTTACTTTGGCAATCCTTCTCTTGCAATTTGAGTTCAAGCTGCCAGATGGTAAAAGAAGACCACGTAATATCACTATCGATAGTGATATGATACCTGATCCAAGAGCGAGGCTGTGCATTAGGAGGCGGTCACTGAGGGAAGAATGAAGAATGAAGAGGACTACGACAAATACGGCTAAGCTTAATTGCCATTTCAACCAAATAGTAATTTCTAACAATTGAGTCCACTTAGAAAGTCTCGAGAACATGTTTGAAGCAATGTCTGCCAACTCACGGTCCATCGCTATGCTTACTAGGTTTCTTGACAGGGTCAAACTTGAATCAAGCTCAACTACCTGTTTTGTTATGACAAGCAGCCTATTACTTTCCGACATGAGTCTCAATATCAGAAAAAGGAATGCAAGAAGGAGGGAAAAGGTTCAGACATGATAAATCTGGGGACACAATTGACCCCGAATCGTGGCTTCACCAAGCAAGGGAAAACGCTGTACAGTGCCAAAAAGCACACCCTGACAACCTTGAATGAAGCCACTCCTGGACGATCATTTCTCAATTCACCACTAACCTTTTTTTAAGGACAATAGTTTAAGGGTTCCGCATACGTGGCATTACTCAAATGCCGATGTTAACATACCATATCCAACTGCTGCTTCGGGCATTCCCAATATTGACTACGCATAATCTTGGCAATAATAATTACTCCGGCGATCTGGGTCGGCCCGCTGTCGTAGTGAAGCTTGAAAAGAGGAGGTCTTGCGTCGTAATCTGGAAGGTTACATGCATATGCCATGGGTACACCCAGGGGGTCGGAATTGCAACCCCACTGATGGTTATCAGCCAAACGCTTCTACAACCATCCAAGGGACACGTCAAATCATTCGCTCTGTCGGCAGACTACATTGCCACATTTTCGGATTCCAAAAATGAGTTCAATTGAAGCTTGACAAAACCTCGGGTCGAATAAGCGGAAGATGTTACCTGGGAGAGTATCCTGTCGGCTGATCCAAGTCATGACACGGACGGCGTAGTAAGAACTTAGCATTCGCAACTTTGGTACTTCGTTTGTGAGGCGCATGATGTGAGCCATCAGCTGTGGGGACTTAGCATTCGCAACTTTGGTACTTCATTATACATTTGGTAACTTCAATGGTCTTTGAGATACATGTAAGATACCAGTGTTGCATTGTAACTGAACGTACGTCTTCTTCTTACACCATCATCTGTCGATCAACTCAAATTCACCTATCACTCTTGTCACGATGCCTCATCAGCATACACCTCTTGAACCGCCAGGTGGCAAGAATGTCACTGCTACCATAGCCTACCATAGCGTACCGGCTCTTCCAATCTCCTCGATCGCTAGTGCCACCACGCTCAAAGACTGTACCCCGCAGGTCGTAGCAGTGACTGATATCCGCCCTCCAGTCTTGTCTTTTACCCTAAATGGTAATGGCTTATAGTTGGCCAAGCATGTATTAGCGGTTAGTTCTCTGCTATATGATCACTTGTCGTAGACAGACCTAGTNGCCGAAAAGGTCGTAGCAGTGACTGATATCCGCCCTCCAGTCTTGTCTTTTACCCTAAATGGTAATGGCTTATAGTTGGCCAAGCATGTATTAGCGGTTAGTTCTCTGCTATATGATCACTTGTCGTAGACAGACCTAGTTATTCGTAGCGAATTGTATGATCCTGAGATCAATGAACTGGCAAATGTTTTCACTGGAGTGAAGCAAGTCATGATCCTGCTTGCTTCCTCTCGAAACGTTCCATTCAAGGAGCCAGAGCTCGCCCTCCCTACCCCATGCCCTCCAAGTCAAACAGTGGCGGCAAGGAAGCGGGAGCCAGTCAAACTGTTCAAGAAAAGCATGCCGAAAANTCTCGAAACGTTCCATTCAAGGAGCCAGAGCTCGCCCTCCCTACCCCATGCCCTCCAAGTCAAACAGTGGCGGCAAGGAAGCGGGAGCCAGTCAAACTGTTCAAGTCCAGCATGAGCTGCCTACCACAAGGGCCAAAGGCTTCCAGAAAGGCGAGGAGGAAGGCCCAGTGCGAAAGCCTCATAAGGACTGGGGTCCATCCGGCGCGTGGAACACTCTTCGAAACTGGAGCCCAAGAGCTCATTGACGAAGCTGGTGATATTATCAAGGCTGGCGACGAAGCTGCTGAGCTGCAAGGCGGCAGAGCGAAGAACTACCAAGGCAGACGATGGGCCCTGTACACTACTTGGCGTCCACTGAAACCTGTCAAGAGGGATCCAATGGCCTATGTTGACTACTGGACAGCTGATGAGGAAGACGGCGTGGGCTTCTGGCGAAACCCGCCGGGGTGCATGGGACATTCGAGTCGGATGTTCTACTGACGAGGTCTAATCCAAAGCACAAGTGGTACTGGATCAGTGAATAGACTCCAGATGAGGTTCTGCTTATGAAGATAATGGATACTGAGAGTGAGAAGGGCGGTAGTGACATAGCGGGAGGGGTTCACCATTGTTCGTTTCATCTGCCAGGAACTGAGATGGAGGAAGCGAGGGAGAGTATTGAGACTAAGTCTATTGCATTCTGGTAGTAACTGTCTATAATTGTTCTCTTATAGTTAAATCTCTCTAGTAATTATTAGATTGCATTTAGTATAAACTTTAAATTATTCTAAGCTATGCAGATACTTAATATATATAATAATATACTATTTTAAATACACACTCCTTAAAATACTAATTTCTTTTAGTTACTAATTATTTTAGTAGTCTTTACTATTTCCCCTAGATATATCTATAAGCTTTATACTATATAAAATACTATTATTCTTTTAAATCTGCTTCTTATTTCTATTAGTAACTAAAGCAGCTAGCACTGAGTTTTAATTTAAGTTAACAGTTCTATAAGGAAACCCTCAAAGTCTTAGCCTTTCTGATATTTGTCCCCCTAAGCTTGATCTTCTGCTCTCGACCTCACTCAACGTAGTCACACCTTCGTCCAGGATTGGCCTGTCCGTGAGCAAGTTGGCCTCCTCCTCCGTTTCCTTCAAGCCAAACTTAAACAATCCGTCTAGACAGGCTACAGGTATGCGGTCCCTCCATTAGAGGGTAGTCTGCTGCCACAGACTCGAAATTATACAGTGCCAGACGGGTCTGATAGCCTGGCTCGGCGATAGGCTGCAACCAGGACCAGTTCCCGTCGTTGTGGCAGGGGGAACACCGACCTCTAACGTCGTTTCTTTGAGATGTTTGAATTCCTAGCCCTCTTTGCCCTGAGGTAAGTCGGCTTGGGGCATGAGCGGCTCACTGCGGAACAGCATATGCATCTTCTTGAGACCGTCGTCG
Source organism: Fusarium cf. nygamai (assembly GCA_011036685.1). NCBI lineage: Eukaryota > Fungi > Ascomycota > Sordariomycetes > Hypocreales > Nectriaceae > Fusarium > Fusarium cf. nygamai. The sequence continues at coordinate 5,147 of WEYU01000107.1, read as the reverse complement.
ACGATCCAAGGTGGCAGGGTGAGTGTTGAGAGGGGCAAGATCCCTGAAGCGAAGTGGATGGGCTGGAATGGGTCGATGATGGCACCGAAGACGGCCGTGGTGTCCTCACTGGCCCAAGCCTTGAAATACTTTTCAGGGTCATCGAAAGCTGGATCTGTTGGGTCGAGAAAGCACAGCTTCACGGAAATGGGCCGCGTGGAAGGCTTCGCGAACCTGCCCTTAAAAACCTAGGCGACTATAGTAGAGTTGTCGATACAAGTAAATAGTGCAGGGCCAGTAGCGGTATATCTAGAAGAAGAGGAAATACTCGAGCAAAGAAAGTGGAAGCGGGTAAGGGCAGTGATGGGTAGGGAGGGTGGCCTAAAGCAGCGAGAGATGGTAATGAATGCTTTCTTACGCTTCTTTCCACGCGGAAAGAAGAAAGCCAAGGCATTTCGGAACATTGGTACTGGCGCCTTGATAGATGCTTCGGACGAGATGGAGAGGTTTTATCGCAATGCGCTGAGGGTATTAGATAATGGACTAAATATGTAAGTGGAAGATTGGACTAAATCGATTGTTAAAAGTTGGGAATATTAATCCAATAAACTAAACACTATATATATTGTAACTTTTGATACTTAAACTATCAGGCTTAGTGGGGGATACTACGACTGCCAGAGCCAAGTAGGCAAGCATTTGTCTCTGCATTGGTGTTACTGGAGCTAGAACTGATACTATCAGTGGATATCCATCGTTGCCCATTAATATCAATTCTAAGTACATGTACTTGGTAATTAAATCTAAAGAGATTTAAATAATAACCTAGAAAAACGAAAACTAGGAATATGTATATGTTTACTGAGATATGTGAATGCCAATGGCTAAGATTTAAGACCATATTTTATTGGAAGTGCGAGTCAAACCATTTCCCATCTGCAGAACCTACAAGTTCCCCATCCATGACCCCATGGACATAGGTCTCTCCCACGATACTATAAAGATTTTCGCTCTCCAATCCCCTTTTCCGGACTACAAATGGTACTCGCCCACCAGAAAGAAGTACTACTTCATCGTCAGGTCGGACAGATGGAGGTGCTAGGCCCAAGTAACCCCGATCTGTAAGAAACAATCTTCTATGCCAAGAAACATGGTGCATAGTACTTTCATAAAGACCACCGTGTTTATCTGAACTCTCCTTGTGTTGATCTTTCAATAAGCGAAGAATTGAGTCGATACCTGGTGTGGAACTCGAGCTCTCCTTGCCTCCGCTTTGAGTGTCAGGCGAGTTCTCAGAATTCTCCCGAAGTTCCTTCCAGGCCTGTAAAGCAAATGCAGTAAACTTATAAACCCAATCTTCACTGACTGGGTAATGGCTTGTTCCGAGGCCGATATTTCCCACGAGTGTGCGCCAAAAAGCGTCAATCATAGAAATGGACTTGTCGTTCACGATTGGGTACGCCGCACTGAAGTCAACCATACTCGCCCACTTCTCTAGAGTGGTGTAGATCGACTGCTCTGCTATGGGACCTATCTTGGATATCGTGTCAACTTTGTATGCCGACAGCGTCAGGGTGTTTGGATCCACCGACGAATGTTGAACATTGATATCTCGTCCTGCTGCAGTTTTCGGCNGACCTATCTTGGATATCGTGTCAACTTTGTATGCCGACAGCGTCAGGGTGTTTGGATCCACCGACGAATGTTGAACATTGATATCTCGTCCTGCTGCAGCGGCATACAAGGTAAACCATCCAGGTCGCGGTGGCATACAGAGAATAGATGCAACCTGATGTACACTATAGTCCGGGACCCAACTTGGAAGCTCATGAATCTGCCTAAACTTCACATCTTCGACGCCAGAAAGGATGTCAAGGGACCCTTGGCGGATGAGGTGAAGAGTGACATCTCGAAACACTTCGACAACAGACTTTCGATAGTCTGGTCTAAGTGCCGGCGGTAGTGCTTCTTTTCTCCCGCTCTCTGCTAGGTTTATGAGTGCGAATATCTTGTCCACTGGCTTTGTAGCTTTGAAACGCCGCGTCGATGCTAGCAAAAGATCTAAGCTCTGGTGCTCTCCTTCCTGATGTCGCACACGACAGTTCATCATGCCCGTAATGAAGCCCGCTGCCCCAGAGACGTTGTACATCTGGTGGAAGACTTTGATCCATGAGCTCTCAGCAAGGAAAGTCGCGGCTCTCCCAACAACATCAAATGGTAGCATTAAGAACCCGCAGAATATAGCTGCCTTCAGTGAGACTGCGACTTCTTGGATGATCCAGGCTCGTTGAAACGCTGTTCGCGAGATGAACTGCATGAGGGAAGCCCATATTGGGTTATCATGCTCTGGTAGGCCGATTGCCGTCATAAAGATGGGGTTAAGCAAAGCGCTTATCCCAGGGCGAGAACTTCCAGACTCAAGTAGATACGTCTCCAGGCGATTTAAAGATAATAGAAGATCCAAAACTGCTTCTGCATTCTCTCCCGGCTCACCAATCCAAAAGAGATCCATAGAAGCACGCTGATAGATCTCACACATTTGCCCTATCTGCTGAACACACTCGTCCGTGTCGTCTTGATTGATGCATATTTGATCAATCCATATGATGCGCTCACCCACTGTTTCGCGGTAATTTTGGAGGAAGTTCCAGAGGTTCAGACTAACGTTGAGATACTTGTCGTTGATCAACACGGGCCGGAAAGTCTTGGGCAGACTCTCCTCGTGCCATGTATAAGACAACGCGATGTATTGGGGGGTTTCTTGCACAGCGAGGTCGGCATCAAACATCCTGCAGCGAAGGATGTCTCGACCTCCTTCTGATAGGATCTGAAGCAGGCGAAAGCTGGTGGAGCTCGTGAGGCTCTGGTATGTTAATCTTGGTACTCCTTGAGGTACTTCGAGAGCTTGCGGTTCCACGCTTGGGAAGATCTCCGATGCACTGACAGGCTCCCTCTGAGATGCGGGCTGGGCCGGGACAGAAATTGACCTGCTCGAACACTCTTCTGATTAGTTCTTCCGCATGACTGCGTTCCAAACTGAAACAACAAGACCTGTTTTCTTACTGGTTTGTAAAACTAGACCTCATTCTGGAAATACGGGGTTTCAGGAGCATAAATGTTAACGCAGGACATTTCCTATTTCTAGTAGATGTAATATAGAGGAGTGAGATATATTCTACCCCGCTTTGTGATATTGAGCTGGCTGCTACTCAGCCTCATGGCTGCAGGCTTATTTTGGTAGGCTCTATATGACCAGCCGAATTCACCGAATCCTGTCCGGCCCGTCCAACGAAGCACGTTCGGTCGGATCTAACAGCTGACCGAAGTTTTAATCTGAAAATATTAGAATCACTTACAGGGTGGCATCTAGCTAAAGGGAGGAGGAGTTGGGATAACAGGGCATAAAGGCAAAGAATACCAATCTACACTAGCTATAGAGCCTATCATTAATGCCTGAGGCATTTACCTTATCTATCAGCCGGGCCGTCCGGCCCGAGACGTTTATTAGCTACTGTTAATACGCCTATATCCCTCTCAATACCTATCACCAATTGTACATCTTGACTGTAACATAATTCAGGCTATTTAAAAATTTATGCCGTTTAACCTAGTTAGACAGGGAAATCGAACTCCGCTGTGGGACTGTATTACGTGTACTAAACTATATAAAAAGGGGCACATTTATGAAGTCGGACAATAGATAAGAGTATAATTTATATAATTAAACTACCTGAATTTGCTTTAAAAAGGATTCAATAGTAGCCAGTCTATAAGTTTAAAATAGCGAACTGTCCTGTAAGTAGGAACTTTAAATACTATATACCGATTTCTAGTAAGAACGCTCAAGCTACCTTAGGTTATTATAGAGGTAATAGTGTAAAAGCCTATACTTGGTAAATAAATTAAACTTTTACCCTGGAACCGAGACTTCCGGCTGTGTTATGGTCTAAGCTAAGGTAAGGGCTAATAGTCATTATCTGCAAATAGTCATGCTATTTCTCAGCCAATCAGTTACTTATGCTACCCCCAGGGATTAATACTCAACCTGTTTCTAAAATGGATATAAATATGTATACAGAGCCCAAGACCACTGACATTTATCTTTAGTTAACTTCAGTATAAAACTGGAATGAACCTGTCTTTAACAAACTTATCTTATATCTTTTCTCAAGATCTATTTCACTTTGAAAGTATATTCTAAAATTTTCTAATTAAATAAAAGAAGTTAACACTAACAATAGATAAGCAAACCATGAAGCTCCTTTCAGCCATTCTGTTTGCCACAATGGCTGCAGCTACGCCTATCCTCGAAAAGCACCCTCGAGGGCCTGCAGAACCAATTCACTTGGATGTTCGCAGTGCAGATTGTGCTTACAGCGTTTGCAATGGAGGCTGTGGTCAGTGTAGTGGTGGTTCTAATGTGTGCTGTCCTTATGATTCCAGCGTTTCTTGTTTTACCTTTTCATGTTAAATCACAACCTTTTGGATGCTCTCAGAGACACATTCCTCATATTTTACGATAGCCCAGGCTTTTTTTGGTTGCTCTCTTCTCTGCACAAGCTATGTGACGCTGTATCATGGTCGAGAACTCGGCAATTCCGGGACCTCTGGTACCCATAAATCGCCAATCTTTGTCTTTAGTGTCGCCATTGAGGAGCCGATGCGCCTGTACGTAACTCGATACAATTAATATATATAAATTATAAGTATAGAAATTTAATTACTTAAGGTTCAAAGGATAGTTTTTAGATCTCTACGGAAATAGTAATTTGCGTTCTAAAAATGCGCTATCGTAGCGAAGGAACTGTGTTTTGATGGCGCTTGCTCTAGAGAAGACAGAATGAGTGAGCCGCGATAACCTCCCACTGTCTTAGGAAGCGGAGGGCCCGGACATTTGCCAGCATCAACGCAGACATTTAGCACGGCGCCCGGTCTAGACACCAACAGAGAATCGCAAATAGTCGCCAAAAATAAGTCACGAAGTGACGAAGTGGCTTTTTGCAGTTCATGATGAGTTCTACCCAAATCGTAACTGTTAGTGGCAGAGCAATTAGGTTATAGTGTTTTCGGCCCGATTTTATCTATTTGTAGAAATCGAACTTGTTCTCTTCGCCGGTACCCTTGACCTGGCTTGAGTAGGCGTCCTCAAGATCACTCTGAATGATGTT
>WEYU01000106.1:0-12091 GCA_011036685.1 Fusarium cf. nygamai | reverse complement strand
GCGGGATGGAATACCCCGCACAAGAGATAACTTAAGACATCAATCAACACATTTGCTGCTGCTCATCATATTCACTCTAACCCTTTAAGCACGCTCAGTGCGACACATGGTTTGCTCGTAGTCCATCCACCATGAACCTACCACATCTTACCGTGCTCTAGTGGATATGGGAAGGAAAGGTAAGGGTATACTGTATTAACAATTAATCGATCTTAAGCCGCCGATATTATTGGTTAGCTTGACGACTCCACATGCTTGATCTTCGACTATCAGCACATCGGCGCCAGTCTAACTCAACCGCCGATTCATGGCGGAAGTACTAGCTATATTCTAATGTCCAGAAAGCGTGTCTAGCGTTGAATAACCGTTGCGGGAAGTTCCGTGGCTGGTACAAAGTTTGGCTAACGGTCAGTGATGAACGAGTCAGGAATCGCAGTTCAACGGAGTATAATCACATGCCAAAAGTCTAAAATCACCCTACTCAAGAATTATCGCCAGAAACTCATTGCGTTTCCTTTTTTAGCCAATCACAGTCTAGTAATCTCGCCCCGTATTTCCCGCGATAGAAACGCACTGTGTTTCTTATATCACACTTATAAAATCAGAAAACCTAAAATACAAAATATATCGCGTTTCCATCGGCTAACCCTTATTAAGTTTAACGACTAGACTACTCCAGACCTCAATAACATTTATTACTATTATCTACTAAAGCTTACATATTTCTTATTATCTCTATATTATTATATCTATGCATTTCTACCATTCATCCTATCTATTATATATATTCAGTTATAATAGCTCGCTACTCTGCTTATAAATAACATAGCTATTTAACTTTACCCCCAGTAAAGCTATAGAAGCTTGAGAAGCTTAACCTTTACTATAACTTAACGGAAGCAGCTATTATATATATTATATACAGTTTCGTTCTAAGTCTTAAATATATATAGGAGCATCTGGGCAAGAAGTATAGCATTGCCATGTCTGCTTGGCATGGCCTTAAGCCCCTTGCTTTTTATTCTTCTTAATTATCATGTATCCTAAATTATCGCCTACTGCTTGTTCATTCTTACTTATATGTCTATCTCTAACTTATTTCCTATATATAGATTTCCATAGCAGACTCTACCTATTACCTACACGTCTAAACGCATGCCACANATCTGGGCAAGAAGTATAGCATTGCCATGTCTGCTTGGCATGGCCTTAAGCCCCTTGCTTTTTATTCTTCTTAATTATCATGTATCCTAAATTATCGCCTACTGCTTGTTCATTCTTACTTATATGTCTATCTCTAACTTATTTCCTATATATAGATTTCCATAGCAGACTCTACCTATTACCTACACGTCTAAACGCATGCCACATAAAGGCTCTTACACTACTTAAAACCAACAATCAGGATATACTAGTTAGTCAACCTAATTACAACAAGTAACACTAGGTACGCTACTAGTATACTAGAGCCCCTACAGGTTAGCCTTTAGCCCTTATATTCAGCTATTTAAAAAAGAGGCTATAGTATTAGTCTAGACGCCTATTATTAATTACACGTGGAAGGTGCTTAGCTTGCGGTAATAATACAAAAAGAGGCATATAATTTATACCACCCCCTCAATTCTGCAGGCTAGTGAGTCTGCCCGTTCACCTTTTGCTATTCTTGCATCCTGCGTCTTCTATTTCAGAACTATTGCTTATCATATAGTCAATCAATCTACCTTAATTAGTCAGTACCTTACTTTCTCCTATATACATCCTTATTATCTATCCCATTTTCAGTAAAAGAGGAAACCCCAGTCAGTATATAAAGCTATGATTAGGTAGAAAGAGGGACTAGAGTAAGGTGAGGTAGAAAGCCTCTTTCAGTTAAAGTAGGAAATCCTTATAGGGCTAGAAGTAGTACTGGTAGCAAATGCTATATAGGGTAAGTGATATAGTATTAATAGGGATAAGGAAAAAGTCTAGTAAAAGAGAATTTTATAAAAAAAGGTAAAGAAAATTAATAAAAATAGCTAGTAGTAGAAAAAGATAATTTAATAAAAGAGGAGATTTTTTTTCTTTTTTTTTTAAAAAAAAAAAGAAAGAAAAAAGAGATAGAAAAAGATAAAAAGATAAAGGAAGATACTATATAGTATAATAGAGCTAGCCAGCCTAAAACTCTTTATATTACTAATTAATTTAAGCAGTTTTTAAGGCTCTTAAAGGAAAGAGAAAAAAACCTCAGTCTATTAATATTTTTAATTTTAATAAAAACTTATAATAGTCAGAAGTCTAACTATATTAAACTAAGCTATACTAAGTTTATTATTAGTAAATTATATAAAGTATATAACTAAGCTTATAAAAGTATTATATTTCTTAATAGTAGACTTAATATATATTAGGCTTAATGAATATAAAGAAGTTTTATTAATAATTAATAAGCTAGAATTTATAAAAGTATAAATAAATATATTCTATATATTAGAGGTTATCTAGGTTAAACTAACAGGATATAAGGTTATTATTAGTCTTAAAATAAATTATTTTTAAACTATAATTAGTCTAGTATTAGTTAGCCTTTAATAAATTAGTTTAATATAAAATAAGTTATAAGTAAGCTATTTTAAGCTATTATATCTTTATTAATTAAAAATTATAAAGGCCTAGGTCTATATATAATATAACTACTAGGGTTATAATATAATCTTTCCCCTTTAATAATCTTATTTTTAAAGCCTATTATCTTAACTAATAATATTCCTTTCTTAATAAGGCTTAACTTAACCTTTTTATTATTATATTTTATAATATTTAATTATATTTTTAGGTAAACTTCTTATAAAGATTATAAAATTTAAATACTTATTATTTCTATTAAATTTATAAATAAAAAGGCTAATATACTTTATATTTATTATTTCTATATTAATAAAGGTAGTAAATATTTTATATTTACTAATTCTACTTATTATAGTAAGTATATTTAGGCTAAGAAATCTTATAATAGTACTTATATAATATTATTATATAAGTTATTTTATTAGTAATTTAAGTACTTTTAACTAACTCTTTATATAATAATATCTTTAATAAAATAAAAAAAGAAATTAAAAGGTAATAAAGATTAAATAAGTAAGAATCTTTTAAAACTTTATTAAAAAAATAGCTACTTTATAAATATATCTTTTTAAGGCTACTAGTTATTTTTTATATATTTATAAGATTTAAAGTAAAGTAAAAGGGAAATATTTTAAGACTACTTATTAGGGTTTATAGAAAGTAAAGTAGTAAGATAACTTATTATTAATATTAAATACTTATAAAAATATACTAGTTAAAAACCTTTAAATTAATTATATTCTTAATAATATTAATTTATCTGCTTTTAGTTTAAGAGATAAGTTTCTTAATACTTTATTTTTATTTAATTCTAGTAAAACTTCTTTAAAAGCTATTAGGTATTAATAAGGTATTCTAATAGTTCTTATATATTTTTATTTTCTAAGTAGTTTTTTTATTTTACTAAGTAATTTCTTTAACTATTAATTTTATATATATTTTTAATAGCTTTTACTTTATAGACTTTTAATTTTAAGATTTCTTATAGTTTATTTCTTATTTTAATTTATATTATACTTATTACTAATTTAAATAATAAAATATAAAAAATATAATAAAGTTTAATTTTTAATAATAAATCTAATTTATAGTTATTTTTTAAATTTTCTATAATACTTTATAAAGTTTAATAAATCTATAGTTTAATTTATATATTTATTAATCTCTTTAATATTTTTTATAGCTAGGTAAACTATATTTCTCTTTAAAAAAGTTAGTCTTTTTAACTATTTTAAGCTATAATAATGTTGTATATATTTTTTAATAAATTTAAGTTTTATTTTTATTTCTTTATATAGATCTTTAAGGTTATTACTTTTAAGTATAGTAACTAGGTTAATTATCTTTTCTTATTATATATTATAATATATATTTATTATAAATCTAAAGTTAGTATAAGGTAGTATAAGCTTTATACTTTTATTATATATAGTATTATAAGTAAATTAGGCTATTAAAAGGTTTTTAATTTAATTATTTTATTTATAATTAATATAATATTATAAGTATTATTTAAGTATTTAATTTATTTATTTAATTTATCTATTAATTTATAGTTAAAATATAGTAATAAGTTAATAGTTTAATCTAAGTTGTACNTAATTAATATAATATTATAAGTATTATTTAAGTATTTAATTTATTTATTTAATTTATCTATTAATTTATAGTTAAAATATAGTAATAAGTTAATAGTTTAATCTAAGTTGTACTATAAGTAATTACTAAAAGTTTATTATAAATATAAGTCTTTTATTAAAAAGGATTCCTATAAGTAAATTATATATATTAATAATCTATTAATAAAAGATATAGGAAAGTTCTTTTAATAAAAGTAACTTTATAATAAAGTCTATTATAATTAAGCTTTAAAATTATTATAATATTAATAATAATTAAAGCTATCTATAAGATTTATATTATTATACTTTTATTTTAGTATATAAGTTATATTACTTTATAACTTATTTAATATCTTTTCTTTTAATTAAATATCTATATTTTTATATTCTTTTAAAGGTTTTTATAACTCTTTAATATCTATATAATAAATATAAGTAAAATTTATAAAAGAAATTATTTTTTTATTTTAGTATTATTTTTTTTTTTTTTTTTTTTTTTTTTTTTTTTTTTTTTTTTTTTTTTTTTTTTTTTTTTTTTAAAATTTNTTTATAAAAGAAATTATTTTTTTATTTTAGTATTATTTTTTTTTTTTTTTTTTTTAAGTTTATATATTAGCCTTAAAAGGTATCTAAGTATCTCTAAAGTCTAGTATAATTTAAATATTACTTACTTCCTAGGTAGTAAAGCTTTATTAAGTTAATATTATTAAGTTAGCTGCCTTAATTATAGCCTAAACCTAACTATACTTAAGCTAGCTAGAGAGCCTTACTTTTTAGCTAGCTAGCCTAGATCTTCCTCCTATAACCTACTTTAAAGACTACTCTATTAATCCTATACTTTAATTATCTAATACACTTTAATAGTAAGTTATCTAACCTGCCTTCCCTTCTAGTTGCGGCCACTAATAGCATTATAGCTACCCTATTATAATACCTATCTAAAGCAGCCTATAGTTACTTTAATATAGTAAGGTATATTAGATAGAAAGCTATAATATAAAGTATAAGATTAACTAAGCTATTATTAATAAAGAAAAGTATAATAAATTATATAATAAGGTAATAAAAATTAGATATATTTAAGAGCCTATAGATAATACTAACTATATTAAGTTAATAGCTTTTAGTTATAAGATCTTTTTACTTATATATTACTTTTATTAAGGATACTTTCCTATTAAAAAGACCTTCCTTTTTAATAAGATAAAGGAACTTAATAAACTAAAAGGGAAGTTCTTTAGAAAGATAGCTTTAAGTTATAAGGAACTAGTATTTATTAATACCNTTAAGAGCCTATAGATAATACTAACTATATTAAGTTAATAGCTTTTAGTTATAAGATCTTTTTACTTATATATTACTTTTATTAAGGATACTTTCCTATTAAAAAGACCTTCCTTTTTAATAAGATAAAGGAACTTAATAAACTAAAAGGGAAGTTCTTTAGAAAGATAGCTTTAAGTTATAAGGAACTAGTATTTATTAATACCCTTTAGGATAATATATATAATAAGTAGTTTAAGGCTATCTAGTTATAGGTCTAATAAGTACTAGAAAAGACTACACTGTAGTTACTAAAGAAGACTGAATTACAGTTACTATAAGAGGAGGATAGTATACTGTAAAATCTGGGATAAAGGAGGGGTAATTATAGTATTTTAGAGGAAAAATATATCAAGTTTTATATAGGTTTAAGAGCCTAAAGTTAAAAACCTAAAGTTATAATATTAGTGTTAGTAGTAAAGGAAGGCGAAAGAGATTATACTATATAGTATATAATAATATTATAATTATAAAAACTAGCTAAACATTAGTATATTATTAGTATAAATAGGGGTTATTTTAGTATTATATTAGTTTTATATATATTATATTTTAGGTAATATATTTTATAATATTACTAATTATTAACTTTTTTTAGTAATTCTTTAAAGTAATTATTATAAATATAAAGCTAGAATTATTAATTATTAAGCTTGTCTTAATATTTAATAGTTTAATATAAGTATTTAATATACTTTTTTATTACTTTATTTAGGATATAAGGTAAGTTATAGATAAAAGGTATTTAGTACTATTTAATCCCTTCTTATTATTTTACTTCTTATTTTTATTTATATTAAATTATTACTTAATTAAACTTCCTTTTTTAATATTTAATAAGTTTATTTAAGTAGATTAGTTTTCTATTATTATTAAAAGTTATTTATAATAATTTTAATAAGTTATATAAACTAATATTCTCCTTTTAAATTAAGTTCTAGAAGTTTTTCTTTTATTTTAATAGTTTTTATATTAAAATAAAATTATTAGCTAATAGTATTAGCTTATTTATTATTAATAGCTTTATAATATACTATAGTAAAATTAAATTTATATAAGTATTTAATATAATATAGTTATTATTAATTAAGCTTTTATATTATTATAAAATAAGCTATATTTTTATAGTTAGTAAAGACCTTTATTAAATATTTATTTACTTTAAGATAGTATTTAAATTCCTTAAAATAGTTAATAATAACTAGGAATTCTTTATTATAAATAGAATAGTTAAGTTTTACTTTATATATTTTATAGAAATAGAAAGTAATAAGGTATAATATACTATTATTATCTTATTATTTTATTTATTTTCTTAAAGTAAAGTTAAAAGTATTAGTTTTAAGTTTAACTTACTAGTTAAGGTTAAATATAATTAGGATAGGTTTACTTATAATAGCAGTTTTAAGTTATTTAAAAGCTTATTATACCTTATTATTCTATTAAAATTATTTATTCTTTTTAGTAATTTCTATAAAAAAAATAGTAATTTTATTAAATCTTTTAATAAATTATTAATAGTAATTAGTAAATCTTAAAAAAGATTATATTTTCTTTATTAATATTAGTTTTTTCTATTTAATTACTATAGTAGTTTTTTATCTATCTATCCTAATATTATTATATTAAATTTTATATCTTAAGTAAGTTAATTATAACTAATAAAAGTAACTTTTTATAGGTTTAATAAATATATTAATATCTTATAGTACTTTTAAAACTTTATAGATATCTTTAATATATTCTTTTTCTATATTAAAGAAAATAAGAATATTATTTAAATAGTAAATTATAAAGATATTAAGGTAATATACTTAATAAGTAAGTAACCTAGATAAGTAAGTAACTTAAAAATCCCTTACTTTATAATATTTCTATTTAATTAAATTTTTTAATTATTAAGTATACTATAATAAGTAAATAAAGCTAGAATCCTTTTTACCCTTTAAGCCTTTTAAAATAACTTAAAACTAAGTATATAATAAGTAATAACTAGATATAAGGTTTATTACTATACTTTATAATATTATTAAAATAATATTTAATTATAATATAATTCTATTTTAAATTTATAAAAACTATTTAATTTTAAAAAGTAAATAATAGTTTAATTTATTTTTAATTTAAATTTATAAGGATTTTTCTTATATTATATTTTATAAAAAAAATAGTTAATTCTTNTATATTACCTATTAGTAAGTACTAGGCTTATAACTTTATAAAGTAATAATTAAAGTTAAAAATATATTTATTTTAAAGATATAACTATTAAAAAGCTAAATATAAAAATCTAACTATAATTTATAATTAGTTTAGGCTTATATAAAATATAATTATAAAGTATAGTATTTAATTAAATAATATCTAGAATTTTAATAAGATTAGCTTTATAATAAGCCTTATTATAGCTAGAATAGTTATTATAGGTTTAGAAATATAAAGAAGGCTAAAATTAGTATAGGTTAAAAACTAGAAATAAATTACTATAATCTAAGTAATTAATATAAAAGGTTAAGTAATTATATTATTTATTATTAATATAAGTTAATATTACTTTATTAATTAATATTAAGAATATAATCTTTTATTAAATTAGGTTATTATAATAAGCTAAAATAAGTAAATAAATAATAAGCTAGGTTTTAAATAGCTAAAGTACTTTAATTAGTTTATATTTAAGTAATTAATTAGTCTTTATTATGTCTTAATTTTTAATAGTTATAAAAGCTATTACTTAGCTAATTTTAAGAGATATTATTAAGATTATAAAATTATTATACTTTATATACTTACTTATATATTTTACTTACTTTAGCTTCTTAATATTAAGTATTTTATAGTATTAAAAAAGGCTTATAGTTAAGAAATAGAGTATTTAATTAAATATTTTATAACTTATATTTTTAATACTAAGTTCTTTTTAACCTTTTATATTATATTTAAAGTTACTTTTATAAAAAGTAATATTTAAAGAGGTTTTAAAGGAATTAAGTTTACTCTTTTTAACTTAAAAACTATAAACTTAAACCTTAATATATAGCTATAAACCTTAATACCTCTTAAAAAGGCTACTTAACTATTAATACTATAGGCTTTAAAGACCCTAAAGATAGTAATTAAAGCCTAATTTTAATTTAAATACTTTAAAAAGTAAATTTAAAAATATTATAATAAATCCTTAAAATCTATTATTAAAGCTTTAAAATTAGCTATTAAAGTAATAAAGGTAGTTATATATAAGGTTATGTTATTAAGGGCTAAGCTTTATAATCTTTAAGATATAAATAAGATATTAAATTAATATTATAAGGTAAAAAGGAGTAAACTATAAAAAGGAAAGACTATAACTATATAAAAAGTATTATAAGTAATTAATTAGATAGATATTATAGCTTAAGCTTTTAAAATATAATTTAAAAAGGTTAACGAAAGTAGATTACTTACTTATCTAGGTTACTTACTTATGGTCTTATTAAGTCTTCTTTAACTTTATAGTAGCCCTTGGTTATTAGACTATCTAACTAGTTATAACATCTAGTTCTTTATATACTAAGGCCTCCCTATCTTTAAAAACCCTCTCCTGATCTAATATTTCCTAGATAGAAAGACAGGTTCTAGATACAATAAGGTATTATCGCCGCCTTTTACTAACCCTGCTTTATGGTCCTTGGGATTGCTCTTGATTGAACTTATTCTTGGAAAAACTCTTGNTTATTAGACTATCTAACTAGTTATAACATCTAGTTCTTTATATACTAAGGCCTCCCTATCTTTAAAAACCCTCTCCTGATCTAATATTTCCTAGATAGAAAGACAGGTTCTAGATACAATAAGGTATTATCGCCGCCTTTTACTAACCCTGCTTTATGGTCCTTGGGATTGCTCTTGATTGAACTTATTCTTGGAAAAACTCTTGATTCGGAAACGACTAATCAACCGGGATCGAGACTTCCAGCAGAATACTTCACCGCATACCAGTTATTAAACGAGGTTCGGATGGTCAGTTCAAACTATCGAACGGCCGTCACCCGTTGTCTTGGGGGTGAATTGCACAGTACTGACTACTCCTCGGGGCCCTCGGGCAGTGCAGACTTTTGCTAAGATGTCTATGCTGGAGTTGTCGCTCTACTAGAGAAAGACCTTGAAAATTCTTAGACTTCAGAGAATATTGTCATTTCTCAACGCCAGACCCGTGTGAGTTGAGCGATGCACTCAATATCAGCTCACTTGAGCATTAGCCTAGTCCTACATACCAAAATCAACTTTAGTAGAGTTGATTATTTTGCCCCGCTTTGCAGGGGGTAGAGTTAATTTATAAAGCTGAAGATAGTCGTTTCCTTTCTATCTACTTAATAGGTTCTTAGCCTAATAAGATCTTAACTAGACTATCAGGACCATACTCTAGCTAGCAGGAGATAAGATATATAATAGTTATTTTCTTAAAGAATGTATAGTATTTAAAGTTAATACCTATAATAGTACTATAAGTTAGTTAGTAATTAACTAGGATAATTATAATAAAAAGCTTATTATAGTAAATAACTAAATAGTTTATTATCTTAGGTTTCTTTTATATTATAAACTAAAGTATTAAAAAGTAATATATATATTAATAATTCTAGGCTACCTTATCTTTCCTAAACTTAATATAAAATCTAGCTTATTTTATAATTTAAGTAATAGAAACCTTTATATGAAGGTTTTTTAATGCTTTTACCTTATTACTTATTATATTATTATTGAAATTATATTTATTTAGTATTTTTATTATTATTCTTTATTAAGAAAGCTCTATAAGTTACTTTAGTAAGATTAAAGGAGTTTATTAGTATTAAGTTTTAAGTAAGGAGGACTANCTAGCTTATTTTATAATTTAAGTAATAGAAACCTTTATATGAAGGTTTTTTAATGCTTTTACCTTATTACTTATTATATTATTATTGAAATTATATTTATTTAGTATTTTTATTATTATTCTTTATTAAGAAAGCTCTATAAGTTACTTTAGTAAGATTAAAGGAGTTTATTAGTATTAAGTTTTAAGTAAGGAGGACTAATAGGAATAAGACTGGAGCTGACTTTAGTAATAATGTGATAAGGCGAAATGCGGCCTTATAGAGATAGATGAATGGTTATGACTGGATATTAAACTTTTGACTTTTTAGGCGTAGCTTCATCCAGACTCGCAAATCTCTTTCTTCTTTGAGCCTACGATCCTCTCGATAAAAGGACAGGCGGCGTCCAAGAGCTATCCCAGGGGGGTGATATATATCGGGTCAGAGGAGGAATCTTCAGTGGACTGGAGCTTGGGGCGGCGGGCGAGGCAGAGCTAGAGTCAACTGCAGTCTCAATCGATTGTCGCTGTTGATCAGGATCATGGCGATGGTCGCCTGTTGCACGAACAGAGTTTCCTCAAAGAATTGACTGAAGTGGCTCAATGGGCGATGGCTTGTCCACCATCTCAGAGCAAAGGTCATCGTTCTATAGCGTCTTCGGACCGCAACCCATCTCATGGTCCTTGCCTGCAACAGGACTGCTAGAATGGCAATCAAAAACCACCGCCATAGCTGGCACTGTACCTACCATCATCGCAGTCGGTCATCAATATCTTTGGGAGATGTTAGAGGATCACTGTTCTCATCTAGGCTTGCACTCATGCTCTCTTGTAATTTGGGCGTAACTTGCTCTCGCCCATCAGATGCGGCGTTGTCGTGCTCGGTTTCAGACTGACCAGAAGATATCTTCATATGACAGTCTAACAAGTCAGCAAGTAAGTTCCAATTTTTCGTGAGTCCTCCAATCTTACCAAGCGTAAATGTACAGTCTGGTGACCAGACGATCTCGGCTGGTGTTGTGTTGAAACCAGGGAGCTAGCAGAGGTGGAAGAAAGTGGTTAGCAAGGAAAACAATTTCGGGCATCTGGGGCAATAAATTCCGCTCTTTTAGGGCTAGGAGCCAGTAAGGAACCAGTGACGCTGTTCGACTGGCAGTGAATCGCTTATAGCGTATGTGTCCCTGTCATTCACTGCCCACTCACGTTCCTTGTTTCGGCCTGCCTCATGAGCTGGACTCAGGTTCTAGAAGGCTTAGTTGCTGGAACTCATGTTCAGATGTTGGCAATATTACTGGAGGCATTCAGGGTTCTTGAAGCCTTCTTTCGAAGTGCCTATGCTAAGTATCGACGCCGGTTCAATCAATGATATACAACTGTGAAATCAATACAGACGCTGATTACTCTACCTTAAATCTAGTCATCATCTTCATCTCCCGACTCATCTCCAGAGTCACTATCAACATCATTGCCACCCCCGACTCCACCTCCCGTTCCAGCTCCCTCATCGCCGCTATCCTCGTCATCACTACCGCCATCCTGGAACGCGTTTGGTACCGTTGCCACAGCACTTCCAGAGTCACCCACTGGATTTTTCGGCGACCTTTTGTATTTGCAGATCTTCCGTTAAAAAGTATGGCTGCCCCGGTAGAGCTTACAGAAATAACTTTAAAGATTAATGAACTATTACCTCAACTTTCCGATTTTATAA
>WEYU01000105.1:0-12091 GCA_011036685.1 Fusarium cf. nygamai | reverse complement strand
ACACAGATACAAAACTGCGCCGAAAAGGTAAGGAGACGGCGGAAGATTTCCGCAAGATGTGGCCAACATGGAAGCTCACCCAAGGATACGGTACACCAGACCCTGGTCTTGCCCTTCGAGTGTATGATAGCACGGCTAACACGATGTGATATAGGCTTGACGGAGAGTAGCCCTGGTGTCTCTACAACGAGTGAGCACGACATTTTACCGGGCTCGTGCGGTTCGATCCTCCCAGGAATTCGGTGCAAACTCGTCGACTTTGATAATAAGGAAGTAACAGAACTTGAAACTCCAGGCGAACTTTATGTACAGGGTTCGAGCATCTGTTTGGGATACATGAACAATGCCAGGGCCACGGCTGAAACATTTGTTTGGGACGCAGACGGGCGTTGGCTCCGGACAGGCGACGTTGTCGTGATCCGTCGCTCTGCCCAGGGTAATGAGCACATCGTTGTAGTCGATCGCATCAAGGAGCTCATAAAGACCAAGGTACCGTGCTTTCTTCCCACTTTCCGGGTTTCAGCTCATTTGCTCACACTCGTCCTAGGGTCATCAAGTCGCTCCAGCAGAGCTTGAAGCTCATCTTCTGATACATCCATTTGTCGCCGACTGCGCTGTAATTCCGGTGTCCGACAAATACGCAGGCGAAGTGCCTAAAGCCTTTGTGGTCAGAAGCTCAAATGCAGGCTCCAAGCCCGATCAAGAGGTGGCGGCGGCTATCTGCAGACATGTTGAGGAGCACAAAGCCAAGTATAAATGGCTGAAGGGTATCGAGTTTCTTATGGAAATCCCTAAGAGTCCCAGTGGAAAGATATTAAGGCGCATTTTGAAAGACCAGGAGAAAGCAAAGCGAAAGTTGCAATCCAACCTTTGAGCTGTTATTATGCTTCTTAGCTTTGGATGGTGAATTTAGAAAGAGTTGAATTTAATTGCTGTTAATCTTAGTAAAAGGTATCTCCTTATACATGTTTATTTAGAGAAAATAAAATCTTCAACATATTAAAAAGTCAAGTAAAGCGAAGTTTGATAACTGAATGACCTAATTGATACATGATTCCCATTATATCTTGGGTCTAGTCAAATGTAAGCTGACTAAGTATGCTTAGCCAGGAAACTTCGAGACGCTACTCAGTACCCATCTTCATTTGCATGCATTTATGCACCAGAATCGCCATTGAAGAGGGAGTGGCCCAGACACTTCGCTTTCTTATTCACTATAGCTGCACAAGGTTAACCTGTCCACTTCTCAAGTACCTGCCTATTTCCGGTTCATCACATGCCAAAGTTTGTTTTTTCTACTTGTTGGTATACTGCTCACAACAGCGAAGACAGGACGATCGAGACCGGTACTGGAGAAGTAGTGATAATAGACATCCTTTAATTACCAGTCCTTCTAAATGCACCTAGGGCTACCACTAGTACTCTTCCTTAATGAGCAAAGACTCCAATTTATCACAAAGAGATTCTTGCCCTTGTATAGCCGCTTTAGGTTTATCCAACATCCCTTCAAAGGTTAATCTCATATCTCGGGGTCTGAAGCCTTGATCTAACTTTGCCCTCATTTCTCTCTGCCATACGTGCGCGAAAGAGTTATTCCAAGCCTCGATAAAAGCTTGAGCTTGCTTATAAGTTCTAAATGTTTTATGACAAGCACCAGAAACTCCTTTCACCTTCTCTTCTGATCCCCTTGATCCACTGTTCGTGTCAGTTATCTTCAAACTCGCACCCTAGGAACTATTAAGAGACAATTTGACTCAAATCGCCTACCAAAATAGATAGTTTCGCTTAATTTTTAGAGTTATATTGTTTAGAGTGAAGCTAAGTTACTAATTAGGTGAAAATAACCCTAACCCTATACTTAAGGTTAGCTAGTATTAGCTTAGAGTTAGTATAATATAGAAGAAAGGGGACTTTAATTAATAGAGAATAATAAGACTGCTTCTCTTTACTTTAATAATACTATTTAAATCCTACTTAATTTAGATAATTAAGGATTACACTAGATTTATATTATACTATTATATATAGCTATTATTAGTAAGAGGAAAGAGGCTTTATTAAGTAGTAATAGAGGATATTATATAGCTTAATTATAACTATTAGATACTAATCTACTAGCTATATTAAGTAGCTATTTAGTTAAGCGCTAATATTAAGTTACACTTCTAATATAAGTATTAGCTAAAGGGCTAAGTACTTAAGGATATTAAAGATTACTATAGTATACTTAAACTATTTAACCTAAAGCTTATTATAACCCCTAAAGATAATAGTAAGGTAATTAAATAGCTTATTATTTTATATAAATATAGCTATAATATATACTAATATCTTACTATTATACTAGATAATATTATCTATTACTAGAGAGAGGTAAGGTATAGAGTAATAAAGGAGTAATAGACTAAGATATAGCTATAGATATAAATATAAGGAAGGAGTTATATATACTACTAGATTATTTAAGTTAATAGTAATAGTAACAGCTTATTTAATATAAGTAATATAATTAAGGCTAAAAGTTAAAGCACTATAGATAAGCTTATTACTATAAGCTAGGCTTAATTAGAATAGGAAGATACTATATAACTATAAAAGAGTAACTTAAAAGAAAATATAACTATAACTTACTATAAGTTAAGAGGCTAGGCTAGGTATAATACTTTAGCTCCTAGGACTTAATTAATATTTATAATATAGCCTAGTAGCTATAAGTAAGGGAAGTAATAGATAAGTTAACTAGAAAGTAAAAAGAAGATAAGGAAGTAGCTTATAAATAACTATTACTTAAGTAACTTAGAAAGAGCTTTAATTATAAGGTAGAATATTACTATTAGTAACTTAATAGTATCCTAACTAAAATATTATAGTAGCTTAATAGTATTTTATTAATAACTTTAAGCAGTATACTATTTAATTATAAAGGTAAGGAAAAATTCATAAGCTAGTATAAGTCTATTAGTTATTACTATTTAAGCTTTTACTAGAAAGTATATTATATTAGCTAAAAG
This sequence comes from Fusarium cf. nygamai, assembly GCA_011036685.1. Lineage (NCBI taxonomy): Eukaryota > Fungi > Ascomycota > Sordariomycetes > Hypocreales > Nectriaceae > Fusarium > Fusarium cf. nygamai. The sequence continues at coordinate 9,080 of WEYU01000105.1, read as the reverse complement.
GAAGTATTTAAATACTAGGCTATTTACTTTATAGATAAGTAGTAGAGCTTATTAAGGGATATTACTAAAAAGCTTAAGAGTAATAGGGCCCTAAGCAGTCATAATAGTAGATTTTTTAGTAATAGAGAGAGATAAGCTAAGGATAAAGAGGAAGAAGAAGATAAAGAAAATAAAGATAAAGATAAGGACAAGGATAAATATTAAGATAATAGTAAGTAAGAAAATAATAGTATAACTAGCCTATTATAGGATATACTAGACTAAGCTATCTTCTAATTTATTATAACTTTAATTAAAACTTATATTAATAGAAATATATATATAAATTTATTACTATACTTCTATATAGCACTTAGTATTAAGCTATACCTAATAGGCTATATAAAGCCATACTTATATACCGGTCTACTAGCTGCTATAGTGTAGTAAGTCTAGCTATTCTTTTTAGAGGCTATATTTAAGAATTAGCCGCTTAATTAAAATAAGGTTAGGGTTAAGGCTATACTTATATTTAAAGAGTAGTATAGAGTATAGATATATATAGGCACTTATATTATTATAAGTATAATTATTAAGTAAATAGTATATAGAAAAGGGTATTAATAGAAGATAGGGGGTTAGCTATTAATATAGTAGTCTAAAGATAGAGAGGGCTTATTTTATATAGGTAAGTATATTAATATTAAAGATTTTACCTATATACTATATAATAAGGTTATTAAGGTAGAGAAGCTACTAGATAAGCTATTTAGAGGGTTTTAGTACTTAGTTAATAAGAAGATTAATATAAAGCGAATTATAAATAATATAATATAGCTTAGGGTAGGTTAGTTATTTATAAGTAATCTAAAGAATAAGTAACTAGAGGCTAGACTAGTAAAGGTAATATAGCTAATAGAAGTATTAATATAGGATATTATAAAGGTCTGATAGAAGTAATAGTATATTAAGAGGTGGCTTTATAACTTAAAGCTACTATAAGAGATATTACTTATACTTATATATATATAAAGTAGGCTTCTAAGAAAGGGGCCTAAAATTATAACGCTATAGTACTATAACTTATAGTAGCTAATATAAAATATATTTATATTAGATAAGTAAGTTATAATTATAACTAACTAAAATAAAATAAAAGTAATTTATAATAATAAGTAAAAGGTAGTATAATTTATCCCTAACTAGATTAAGTAAATAATTATAGTATATATTATATAACTACTTTTAATAGAGAGAGTACTATAATAAGAGTATTAACTTATTAAGCGATATAGAGAGTAGCTAGAATATATATAGAGGGATAGCTACTTATTAATATAAGAGACTAACTAGCTTAGTAGGTAACTTAGCTATATAATATAAGCCAGAATAGGAGTTAGATTAAAGGTAAGATAATACTAAGTAATTATAATTAAAATAGGATAAAGGATCTAAAGGCTTATAATAAAGTAGCTAGAAAGTAAGATAGATAATAAAAATAAGAATAATATTAAGATCAATTAGATTATAAGTAAGCTAGTTAACTATAAAGGAAGCTAGAATACTATATAGGACTTATAGTTAATATATAGAATATATATTATAAGGTAGTACTATACTATATATATTAGCTTCTTAAGTAAGCTATAATTAAAGATAATTATAATATTTAAAGAGATTAGTAAGCTATAGTATTAGTTTTTAAAGGAAAGTAATAATATAAAAAAAGGGAAAGAGGTAAAGGTACTAAAATATAAGCAGGATAGTTAAAAGACTGATAAGTAGTAGTAGTTAATTAATAGTCTAACCTAGATAACTAGGAGTAGTAAGTAAAGAAAGATTACTTAAAAGGAAAAGCTAGCTTAAAAAAGGAAAGAAATAAAAAAGATAAAAAAAGAGAAAAAAGAAAAAAAAAAAAAAAGCTAGAGAATAAAATAAGGGATAGGCTATAAAAGCTACTTAGGCTAAANAAAAAAAAAAAAAAAAAAAAAAAAAAAAAAAAAAAAAAAAAAAAAAAAAAGCTAGAGAATAAAATAAGGGATAGGCTATAAAAGCTACTTAGGCTAAAGGTAACTTAGCAATCTAATAAGTAAGCTAAAAGTATATAATTAATTATAATACTTAGAGTAGATTAAATAGTAATTAATATACTATTAATAAGGGCTAGTAAGAGTATATTATTTATATTACTAGCTATAATATAGGATATAGGTATAAGTATTATAGTTATACTATTTATTATATTAATAGATAACTTAGTAATAAGAGTAATAGATATAAGGGTTAACTATATCTAATATAAGTTATTAATAAATTTAAGATAAGAAGGTATACTAAAGATAGTATAGTTAATTATTATTAATACTAATATTATATTAAGCGCTAAGTTTTATAGATATATTAATAGGCTATTATATATAGGGCTATTATAGTAAATATTTATAGATAAATATTATACTATAATTATAAATATTAGCTACTAGGCTAAGCTTAGTGAGCTTATAGGGTTATACCGGTTTAGCTACCTATTAGTACTACTTATAGTAATACTACTTATTATACTAGAAGATTAGTTTTATAGTAAAATACTAGTAAAGTTAGTAATTATAATGCGGGATTAGATAGTTAAGCTAAACTGCTACTATAAGGTTTAATAGGTTAAGGCTAGGTATAATACTATTAAGAATTATATAGTTAAGGTAATTAAGTAGTTAGATTAAGATATAATAGGCTATTAAAAGGGGGTTATATACTATTAATCTAAGAGTTAATATAAAGTAATTATTAATAAAACTAGCTATAAGTTTTATTATAGTAGTATAAGTAAATAGGACTATTATAAGGTATAGATAGTATAGGTAGAGGGCTATAATATTAGCATTTATAGATAAGGTAATAAGTAAAATATATAAGGATATAAATAAGGCTACACTTTATAATTAATATAATCTACTTTAAGAGGATAATAATAGTAATAAGGGTATATGTAAGGCTAAGGAGGTAATTAAAGTAAAGAGTAATAGGGAGAGTAATAAGGAAAGTAATAGAGAGGGAAAGACTAAAAGGGAGACTAAAGGGAAGACTAAAGGGAAAACTAATAGAGAGGTTAGTTAGGATAAGGAGGGCAAAGGTAAGAGTAATAAGATAAGGAAGGGTAAGAGGATTTAAAATACATTTAGTAAAGAAAAGGGCATATAGATTAAAACGCTTTTCTAGTAGCTAGATAATATTATAAAGAAGTATCTAGTATATTATATCTAATATTATTAAAAGGGATTAAAGCTAAGGAAGGTCCTTAATTAGCTATAATATAAGAAGGCTAGATAGTAGTATAAGATAGTAATAAAAGAAGGGTATAATATTATATATAAGGAGATTAAGTTTAAGGAGCTTATATATTATTATATATATAAGTTATTATTAGACTAGTATAAGGAAATCTAGGATAAAAAGAGTAAATATATATATAAAGATAAGCTACTACTAATAGTATTACTAGGACTAAGGAGCTAGTAAGTAAGAGAGATAGTAAGGGTTTAGTTTAGGATTAATATAAAAGATAAAAAGGCATTTTATTACTAGCTAGGGGTTAAAAGGCGGTTTTATAGGATAAAAGGGATAAATATATATATATTATAGGAAGTAGTTATTTAATAGATATATAAAGATAAGAAGTAGGTATAGGGTAATTATATAGATAATAATAAGGATATATTAATATAAAAGTAATAAAAAGAAAAAAGAAAAGAAAGTATAAGAAAGAGAGAGAGAGAGAGAGAGAGAGAGAGTATTAAAGAGATATAAGGTAAAGAGAGATAAAGAGGAGGTAAGAGAGTATAAGGTAATAGATAAGAGGGTAAGAGGGTAATAGGGTAAGAAGAGGCAGTTAGGGATATAAACCTGTAGTAACTAGTACCTAGCAGGGGTATATACCCCTGCTAGTTCCTCTTTCACTAAAAGAGGGATAGTGTTTTAAAGTTCCCCGCTGATTTTTTGATTAAAAGTGCGTAATAAACCTTCTCATTCGCTGGTTTATTCTTTTATTATAACCCTTACAGCTAGCTTTACTTTTGTAGCGTAGAGCGATACTACCTCCTGAGCGCTAGTATATAAATCGATATCTTAATCGCGTATGTTTTATAACTGTATTATAAAAATATATAGAGGGCTTTACTAACGCTAGTATATATATAGCTAAGATTTCGCCCTCCTTAATTAATTCTTATTCTTATTAGTTGTCTATTTTTACTATAATGTATTAACCACTCTAGTGTCCCTATCTCTCTTTAAACATATTCCGTGACTATTAGCCTGATAATTATAACGTCAAATAGAATAAAATAACCTTATAGCTATAGTATATAGGATGGCCTTACTTATTTTACAGCTGACTGCTTAGTATTATTACAGCTACAGCAAAAAAGCCTAAACCAGCATAAATAAAGACTATATATTAGGTTAATAGCATAATATAGCACTCTAGAGTCTAGCTACTATAGAAACCTAGTTATAAGTTATACTCTATAATATTGACCTTATAGTCTACAAGCCATATTTATATTAGCGAAAACTTCTTATAGATCTTAATACTAGTTAAATACCTATTAGAAAGATAATTATTAGCCCTATAAGTTTAAAGTTATAAACTGCTTAAAAAAATGTATAAATATATAGAAAATGTTTATTTATTACTTATTTAGAGTTTACTATCTTGAAATACATTAGTAGTAAGACATCTATAACTTATAACTCAGATGCAATAAAACCACTATAGTACGTCATATACTATATCTAGTTACTCTTCTATAATATAAGGCTATAAACTCTAATTAGAATCTAGATAAAAGACATAAAGAAAATAAGGATAAGCTTAGTGACTGTAATAATAGAGATAACAATAGTAGTGGAGCTAATAAGGAATATATTAATAAGTATATATAAATCAAGACTAAGAATTATTCTAAATTAAATAATAAATATTACAATATAGACAATAGTGAAGATAAGCTTTCTATAGTATTAGCGTTCTCTCTTTTACCTAGTTTTTAGTTACACTTATCTAAGGCCATTTTCTAACTATTGATAATATTCTAGATATACCAGGAACCTACTAGAGATATATTTATACCTACTATTATTTACTATACACTTATCTTAAGGATCTAGGGACTATTGCTTATTTTTTATCTAGTATATAGCTTATCACCTAGGCTGGCTGCCTTTATATAGATCAGGCGGCTTCTATTCCTTGAGTATACTATCCCTATTTATACCTATAATAGCCTTAACTTTATCTAGCCTAGTTAGATAGCTTATCTATCTTAACCTAAGACGTAGAGGGTAGTTATACTAAAGAAGTTATAGTTAAATACTAGGTATTAGAGGTAAGTAGGCTAGCTCCTAGATAATTTCAGTAGTAAAACAGGCCGGGTTTAACTAGTATATACTACCTGGAGATAATAGGAGAGGTTCTAGAAGGTAATGGTAGTACTTTAAGAATAACTGTGAATTTTAGTAGCTAATAACCTGATAATAGGGCTAACGGAGCATTTATGGTCTGTTAGGAAGGACTTTAATCGGTTGGCGCCTTACTTAAAAGGCATAGTAGGGGCATAGAAAGTCCTGCTATATTAGGGGGATGTTAAATTAACGTATATAATTTCTAAAGCGTATAACATGCGATCGCTAACTCTACTTATATTATTTCTATTTTTAACTATGATCTTTTGCTTATGTTAATATAAGCCAAGATTTACTATAAGTACGTATTTTCTAATATACTTTACTCTTATACTAGGACTGGTATTCTTTAGTAATTATACTATTATATATAATAATTCGCATTTATATAGTACTAAATCCTTCTATATCCCCTATTCTGGCTAATATATTACCTTTATGACTTTATACTTTCTTTAACTCTCTAATACTAACCTAAGGTTACTAATACTAGTGAGAGTATATAGGTGCTATACTATAGCTTTGACTTTCTGAATTTATATAGATAAATGGCGCACCTCTAGTTAAAAACGAGCATTTGCTATTTAATTCTTTTAACCGCTCTGTACCGTATAGCTAAAGTCTATAGTACTATTCCTAGACCTATTATACTATTTTCCTGGAAAGTTTCGCTTAAAGTTTAGCTTAAATATAATTTAATTAAGCTTATGTAAGAGAAGTATGGCATTTTCCGGTGCTTGCTAAAGATAATAGTGATATCTTTACTGTTTGTATAGTAAAGGATTTCCTACTAGGAATGTAAGTTAATATAAAGCCGGTATAAGGTCTATAAGAGTAAGGATATATTATTCCTACTAAGAAGGGTAATAACCGGTTAAATAACGCTAGGATTTATAATAACTTAGATGATTAAGAGTAGAGCGAGGCTGATTTATCTTATTAAGGGAAAAGGCAGACTTACGTAAGAATTTTTCTTTATATTAATGGATAAAGGGAAAGTATAAGGAGATAGAGTAAGTTTATAGACGGGTTATTAATGTAGGGGAGAATATATTTAGGTAGGGCATATTTATAATAATTATATAGAATAAACTTAAATGAATTTTAAATTAATCTGATTATTATAGCTTTAAATATAGATATTATAATACTATTTATTTTCTCCTTTTTAAATAGGTAAAACTAAGTAAAGGTATTGTTATAGATATTTAGATTTATTATTAAGGGTTTAAGTAGCTTAGGCCTAATATTAATACTTTTACTTAATAATTCTTTATGTAGTGTTAAAGTTAAAGGTAAGACTAGTATTACTGTAAGTAAGTAAGAGCCTTTAATGTTCTTATAGCCTGTTAGGGTACTTATAGGGTGTTCTAAAGCGTTTAAAATAACTTACTACTGATATTATCTTCCTTTACTAGTAACAGAACCTTCTAGTATAAGAACTAGATGCTTATCCTTATAATATACTAAAAGTCGATAATGCTATAATATGATCTCCTTCTTACCTTATAATAGATTAAGGCTGTATATTAAATAGTATAGTGAAGAGTTAAAAGTGTCTTAATCCTTAGTCTCTTTAGCTTGATTATAAAGAGCTTATTATACCTGAATTTCTTAATGATAATAAGTATCTTATATATAAGTAATAGATAAGATATTAGATAAAGGCCAAAATATCAGCATCGGATCTAGAAGCTCTATACCTTTATATATAGATATAAAATAGTCGTAGGATGAGCCTTATATCTAGTAATTATAGGCAAGTTAGATATGTATATTAACTATAGAAATAGATTAGTAATGCTAGAGGTTCTAGGATTAAGATATATTACTGATATAGGATTTAAGAGAACTTATTTGTTTTTATACTATTGCTGTTTCTGTGCTTGAGAAATCTACGAGATTGCTGGCAGAGTCTATTACCTTTCTATAAAATCATACCTAGAAAGATCAAAATAATCTAACTACCTTAACTTAATAGGAAGCTATATATGATGACGACCTTAAGCCTGCAGATACTATTCAGTCTAGTATAGTAGCGAGGATAGACTTAGCTGTATAGGTATGTAAACTTAAGAATATTACTGTTGGTAAAGAAAGTTAATAGACGATAATACTAGAGGGCGGAGGTTTGATAAGGGCTCGGAAAGGTCTCACTGACAAGTAATTGTGCAGACCTTATGGTACGGGCTTTAAACTGTGCAGCAGATGTATTACATTGGGCTGCTGATTTATTTGGCATATAATAAATTGATATACACATTAGATCATGTGAAAAAAACTAAAAAGTTAAGCATGCTACTTAAAAGGCTGTTTCTCAGGAGGACACATGGTGTTGTTGTGTTGCATCGACTAGGATATTTAATTTCCATGAGCGAAACATCACAGATATCCGCTTTATTGCCCAACACAATTCATTCTCTTTTGTTGGTAGGTGACGTTGTTTGACNTTAAAAGGCTGTTTCTCAGGAGGACACATGGTGTTGTTGTGTTGCATCGACTAGGATATTTAATTTCCATGAGCGAAACATCACAGATATCCGCTTTATTGCCCAACACAATTCATTCTCTTTTGTTGGTAGGTGACGTTGTTTGACGAAGCTCACCAAGATAATTGCGAATAGAGTATTGATTATCCATTGCATCAACTAGGTAAATTTAATCAAGTCTCTTGGCTACATAGAAAATTTAGACAAAATCAATTTGATGTGCTTCATTCAAGTTTTACAACTACTGCAAGTCTACCCTACAAAGAAAACTTTCTAGCGCACTTGTTGAAGACATTGTTTGGATCATACTGCTTCTTCAACGTAACCCTTTCGTAGTTGACACCAAAAATCTCTTGGGCTAGAGACGTAGCAATTCCTGCAAGTAGTCAAAAATAGTTAGCAATTGTGAGATTTGGTTTGGCGGGGTCCCCGAGAGGTGGTCCAGGGGTTGCTTGTCACGTACCATCATAATTTCCGTACTCTCCAACACCGTCAGCAGTCAAATCCTTCTTCAGCTCATCGAGGTCAGTCTTTATAGCAGCTAACTTTTCATTATCAACCTGTAGAACAGCCTATGTTCCTAAGGTTGGCAAGAAAGCGACTGCATCTTTAAAGCTATCTCGAATTGCAGAGCCCTCTCCTTCGGTCTCTGCAATTCNAGGTGGTCCAGGGGTTGCTTGTCACGTACCATCATAATTTCCGTACTCTCCAACACCGTCAGCAGTCAAATCCTTCTTCAGCTCATCGAGGTCAGTCTTTATAGCAGCTAACTTTTCATTATCAACCTGTAGAACAGCCTATGTTCCTAAGGTTGGCAAGAGAGCGACTGCATCTTTAAAGCTATCTCGAATTGCAGAGACCGAAGGAGAGGGCTCTGCAAGTTGAAGTCTACTAACACAATAGAACCTATCTACTATCTTGACACCACCCTGACTTATCCACCCTCCTACAATGCCTAAGTATGGATTTATTCTCCCTTTAGTCAGCCTGGCCCATTCCAAGAGAAACTATCCCGGTACAATCTGTTTGCATTGCGCTCGAGGTCGAGTTAGAGTTCGTAATATCATGTACGGGAGAACTGTCTAGGAAATGGCCACCACAGGTCTTTCGTGTAAAGGCGCACAACCTGTTTAGGATGATGAATTCTGCCTT